>JASVEL010014112.1:0-139430 GCA_032618575.1 Nicotiana noctiflora
TCATGTTGCAATCCAATTGGATTTTTTGCCACCATATCTTACGCCTCACTACCCCTTTCAAAAGGTATTTCAACACGTGACTGCACAAAATCAAAAGAACTAAAATAGAAACGAGTTAATGGGTTAGGAAGTAAACAAACTTTTTTCTTGCTACTTTCTTTGGCTTTTATCACAAGACTAATGTTTTCCTCGCCCTTAGCCTCTTTTCTCTCACTAAAGAGTTCTTTTCCTTCACTCAATCCCTCATGTTTTTCTCTCTCTACATCATAGACTATGTTTACCTCATTGCCTTCTCTCTTTTCTTTCTTCTCAAGATCACTCTTTTCTTCACTAGACATCCCACTCTTTTCACTCAAGACAACATCTCCTTTTTCCTCTCTTGGAATGTCAAAATGCACTCCCTTACCACTCATTCTTTTCTCTCTCGTATTTTTCCATATTCTCTTTTACAATTTTTTTTCTTTACAAATTTGTGAGGGAGTCAAAGGACCAAAAATGCATTTCTTCCCATTAAATTCAAAAGAGTATCTATTTTTTAGGATACTACATGAAACATTTCTATAGATATACCACTACCTTCCCAGCAAGATATGAAAATTATTCATGGGAATGACATCACACCAAATCACATCCTCATACTTTCCAATATAGAATGACAATAAAACTCATTTTTCTAATTCTTGGCCTTTTTTTTCTTTTTCCTCAAGCTCACATTTTATCCCTCCCCTTGGTTTTCCCATTATTTCCTTTAATCTCTTTTGATCTTCAAACACTTGAGAAGGAGATAAAGGTGCAAGAGTAAATTTCCTGCCATTTAATTCAAGAGAATATCTATTATTTCTCCCATCATGAACAACATTCTTGTCATACTGCCAAGGACGACCCAGTAATATATGACAAGCTTGCATAGGTACTATGTCACAAAGAATATCATCCTCATATCTACCAACGTTAAATAAAACCATACACTGTTTATTTACCTTTAGTTCACCACTATCATTTAATCATTGGAGTCTATAGGGAGTAGGATGTTTCATGCATACAAGTCCCAGTTTTTCCACAAAGTATGAATTAACTACATTAGCACAACTACCACTATCAATGATCATAGAGCAAGTTTTTCCCTTTATCCCACACCTAGTATGGAATATATTCTCTCTTTGTGATTCACTATTGCTTCTTAAATTGATAGTCATAATCCTCCTAACTACCCCAACCATTCCATCGTTAGGTAGTTCTAAATCATCTCCATCATTCACATCTCCCTCTTCTTCTCCCTCACTTTTTTCACTCTAATATCCCCCATCTTCTTTTAGAATGATGTTTCTTCTACTTGGACATTCATGCATCATATGTCCCCTTCCTTTACATTTTTGACATTGAATAGAACTAAAAGGTGTAAAAGGTTTAGGGTTAAAGGTTTTACCTTGCTCTTTATTCTCCAATTTACCTTTTCCTTTGTCTACTTGAGGTCTAGAAGAACTCTTCATCTCATGATTTGGCCATGGATTCTTAGACATGGTCCTTGTCCGACCTCTCAATGAGCTAGTTTTCTTTCTTTTATTTTGATTTTCTTTCTTTATAGACAAATAAACTAACTCATCTATTGTTACATATTATTGTAATTCTACTATATCAGCTATTTCCTTATTTAAACCATTTAAAAATCTAGCCATTGTAGCCTCTTCTTCTTCCATACAATCAGCTTGGATCATAGCTATATCCATAGCCTTAAAGTACTCATCTACAGACATGGAACCTTGCTTCAATGTTTGAAGACGTATTTGTAGCTCTCTTTGAAAGTGTGATGGTACAAATCTCTTCCTCATCGCCCTCTTAGTCTCAGCCTAACTAGCAATTGGTGCTTGTCCTTCTTGCAATCTATCCCTAGTAAGCTTTTTCCACCAATTAGAAGCGTAGTCAGAAAACCCAACAACAACAAATTTAACCTTCTTACCTTCAGAGTAGTTGTGACAGTCAAAAATGGCTTCAACCTTTCTTTCCCAATCTAGGTACAAGTCTGGATCCCTTGTTGTAAGGCCTCGTAAAAATTTTTGTATTAGTCGTGGTGTCATGGTCCGAATAAGGTGTTAGAAATGCGTAGAATTCTTCGCGGCTCACAAGCTCGCCGCGGTTCGCACCCTTGGTAGTAATTTAAGCTTCAAAAATTGAAAGAATAAATTATTTAGAAAATGTCGATTCTGCGGTCAGGAATGCGATCGCAGATCTGCTATGCAGACCACATTCCTACTGCAGATCTTAACAGAATGTTTTCCAAAAACGGTGTTGAAAATGCGGTCAAATATGCGACCACAGAATGGAAATGCGGACTGCAAATCTACCGCATAATTTCTTGAAAATTTTTGAGTGTCAAATCTGTGGTGCATTCTGCGAGCGCAGAACATAAATGCGGACCGCATTCTGGTCGCATACCGTAACAGAACATGTGCAATTTTTGAAGCAATTTTGCGGTCCATTATGCGGACCGCATGTTGATTCGCGATCACAGATGCGACCGTAAAATTGACTCGGCCCGGATTTTTATAAAATTTTGACCCGACCCCTTCCTTAATAAAACACCCCCAACCTTCATTTTTCTCCTATTTTCTTAACAAAACTAGAGAGAGGAAAGAGGGGTTCTAGAGAGAGAAGTCCAATTATCTTCAAAGATCGTTCTAATCGTTTGGTCCGGAAGATCCTAAGGCAAAAGTTCATCTTCCCCAAATCTCTAAGAGGTAAAAACCCTAGTCATTTCATCTAATTTTTTAGTTTTCATAGGTAAAGAAGGAATTGCATACAATAGCTTTTGGAAATAGAATGTGATACTCATGCATTTTATTAAACTTGAATTTTAGTAAAAAGAAGTGGGTAGGAGTAAGAGTTGGCAAAAATGGAAGTTGGCAACTTAGGATAACTTGGTTGAGCTTAAGTAAGAGATTGAAGGAAGTAAAAATCGACTCCAGGTATGTATGGCTAACTTTGATTCTTGTGAAATCGCCCTTATGTGTACAATTCCTTTGGTATATGTTAATTTGAGAAATTGTGTGAAATTCTTTGATATTGTTGTTGGGTATTCAATTGATGTTGAATTATGCGTGATGGGGTATGGAATATGAACCAAAAGATAAAAAGGGAATTGAAATTGGTGAATAATTGAGAACAATTGCTGTGATGGCATACATGGGATTTTGTGGAAAGAAATCAAACACTTGAATTGTGATAAATTGTCGAACATAATGGTATAGGTACTCTCGAATATGGAAACATTGTAACTTGGTTGTGATATTTTTTTGAAAAGTATTTGAAAGCATGAGCTAATTTGTAAATTACTTAATTGCACTTGTTATGATCTTGTGTAGTGCCTTGTTTGCTATTTGTGATTGTTGTGATTGAAATTGTACGGTGGGAACGGGTTGCGCGCCGCAACACGAAGTAATAAGGTGTGGGTTGGGGTGATAAGGGTGGACGAGGTAATAAGGATGGAAAGTGATCGAAATCGCCATTGAAATTGATATAAAATCATTTATGTGAAATTGTGAAAGGAGACAGCAGGAGAGTTTGCAACCTGTGGGGCACTGATTGCCCCTTTGTTTGACTTGATTGTGCTCTTCCGTGTTTGTTTGGTTGTTGCCTTCCTTGTTGATTTTTAATTGTGCTTGAGTTGAGAACTACTTGAAACAAAGTAAATGTGGGAACATGGTTGGCTGGCTTATAATCTCTTGCTGTGATCATTTGTTGTCTTATCATCATGATTTACTTGGGACAAAGCTTTTCCATACATACCAGTACAATTCCAGTGTACTGACGTCCCTTTTGCCGGGGACGCTACATTCATGTTATGATTGTAGGTGGATCAGTAGCAGGTACTTCAGCTCATCGGCAGTAGCATCCTTTATCTTCCACTGCCCGTTTTGGTGAGCCCATTTCCTTCTCGGGACCCTGCGTGGCTCATGCCACTTCTGCTTAGACTTTATTTTGATTTTGTGTAAGGTATAGCCAGATCCTTGTTAACGGCAAGTATTGTATCATCCTTTGTATCCTAGAGGCTCCGTAGACATGTAAACTATGGAATTTTAGCCTTATGTATATATTATGATGGGCGATGTAAATTGTAAACTTGTTAGTAATGTTAAGAGTGTGGTTATGTTTAAACAATGTGAATTCAGTATAATTAGTAAGATCTTTGGCTTATAAGTAATAAACAACACATGGATAACACGTGGGTTAGGAAAGGTACACAGGTCCGCTTGACTGGGGCTACCCGGTCAGGCGCCGGTCATGTCCCTCGAATTGGGGCGTGACACTTGTTCCCTTGAAAGATGGCATTTTCATCTTTATACTACTTATATTATCATCTTCTACTCTACCTCTTTGTCCCCTCATATCTCTTCTCACTCTATCAAAATCAATATTATTAAAATCATCTATAAGGTTTTCTCGATTTACAATAGGAGCATGGGGTACATTTCTTCTAGCCGGTGGCCTAACATTATTTTCCCTCCTAAGTTCAGCTATTGTATCATTTTGATCAGAATTGGTATCCCTCATTTCTTGGAGTTGCAGATTCAACATTTCAAATTGTTGATGCATGGCTTGCAAGGTAAAATCATTTCTTGCTTTGATTTCCGCTTCTTGGAACCCTTCATTGATCATCTCTACCTTTATGTGACATCTTTAAAAATAAATTGTATCACACAAATTAGCTTTTTTCTCTCTCTCTCTCTCTTTCTCTCTCTCTCTCTCGGAATAACCTTTGAACAAAATACTTTACATATTTATAGCTAAACCCAAATTAGATGAAGTTCTCAGTAATGAAACTTAGTTTTTTTTTGGGACAAATAAAAAGAAGAAAGAACAAAATCGTAGAACTTTTAGGCTCGTTTGCAACAAGACACGGACAAAAAGGACAGAATAAAAATATGCAGATTAGAAAGAGTAAGAAAATCTGGGATCCCCTCTTCTTGTTTCCTTTGTTAATTTTTGGAAGCAACTTAGATACAAAAGAAGTATCCTGGAGAGCAAACATTTGTACTTTTTTTTTGTTTTAAACTGATTTTGATTTTTTTTTGTGTTTTTTTTTGTTCTTAGTATTCAAGATATCCCAAGAATTATCAAGAACGAAATCTTGATAGAACCGCTCTGATACCACTTGATAACAACTAGGTCGGGAATCCAAACTAGAGCAAGAATTTGAGAAGTAAATGCGAAAGCAATAACACCAAGGAATTGAACAACTAGAATTAAAGAGATGAAAATAAAGGATATGAAAAAGATTCAAGGAATGAATTCCAAGAACGCAAGTTCTATAGCCTTGACAAGATCAAAGTAACAATGTCTTGATTTATGGATGAAATCAAACGCCTTTACATAAAAAGAAAATTAAAACCATAGATTCCGATCTTGACCGCTTTACGAGTAACTTGAGACAACAATTAATAACTAGTATTAATCGCCTTCTAAGAATACCATAAAGGAATCAAAGATATCATAAAAGAGAAGTAATATTACTACCTTGAACTATGAACTAGTACAGGTTGAAAGATAAATCTCAAAACACAAGTAACAAAGGTTCAAAATAACTCTCAAAGTACGATATACATAGTCAATAATGTTGTGTCTTATGAATAAGAAGAACTCCCTATTAATAGGAGTACAAAGGCATAAAAATTCCTTTTAAAACTACGTGAGGTGGTTGTTATGGAAAACAAAATCATTACAATTAGATAGGGTGGTTGCTAAAGAGTAAGAAAAGTACTAAAAATAGGTGAGGGGCGGCCAAGACCCTTTGGGGCAGATTTGGGCCTTAAAACAACTAGTTTGGGCCATTTGTTTGGACTCCAATTGGGCTCCTTTCGTAATACCTCCTTTTGGACTTCTTTTAAGCTCATTTTGAGCCATTTTGGTGGACTTCAAGGGCTGATTTGGGTGAACCAATCTTCCTCATCTTGGACATAAATTTGGACCATAATAACAATTGGAAAACTTAAACAATTGTTCTCCTTTGGGCTGGAGCTTTTTCTCGATAATTAAAGGCTTCTTTATTTGCACTTGAATCCTTGTACTTGAATAGAATTGAGCTTTCTAGGATGCTATCACCCGGGACCTCAACCAAAGGCACCAACACATCCTAAAACCATATTCAAACTTGTTCCAATCCTAAAAACACGTCAAACAATGCTAAAACCATTAAATCTCATCGAATTCAAGCCTAAGTTTCTCCAAAACTTCCGCAAAACGCATTCGATCAAAAACCCAACCAAACAACATCCGAATGACCTGAAAATATGCAGACATATCCAAAATAACCTAACGAAACTACTATGACTCTCAGAATTCCATTTTGACCCTCATATCAAAATCCCACCTATCAATCGGAATTCGCCAAAATTCAAACTTCGCCAATTAAAGCCTAATTCCACACCGGACCTCCAAATTCAATTACGATCGCACTCCTAAGTCACAAATCATCCGCTGAAGCTAACTTGACCACGTGAATTCACATCCGAGCCCTCTAACTACATAATCAACTTTTGGTTGACTTTTTCTAAAAGAAACTTTCTTCTAAAAGGCTAAGTGCCCTATTTCCAACTAAAACCAACTCAATTCCACCCGTTCAAGGCAAATATTGATGTTGAACACAAAGCAACACAATATGGGGAAAACGAGACGGTACCTCATGTGGCGACGGGCCGGATCGTCACAAAACAAATAGTAAATATCAAGGAGAAACATTCAAATAAAGGTCATATATTTACCCCCTTGTTGGGACGAGAACAACGCCGCAAATATCACCTCAAACGGAGCTCTAGAACTCAAGATATGCCCAAAATACCAAAATTCTTGATTTAAAACACTATCTAGGCGATATTCCTTCTTCGCATTCGCGGGAGACCTTAGCGTTCATGGAGGGTAATTTTTTGCATTGACCAGTCACCCCAAAAATCCTTCTTCACGTTCGCATAACCTCTCCCGCGTTCGCGAAGAATAAATCTTCATGCGAGAAACCAACAATTCTTTCCGACACAGAAATGAGCATAACTCCCTCATACGATGTCCAAATTCGATGATTCTTTTTGCTATCGCTCTGTAATTATGATACTGATCTAATGGTTCAATAAAAATTTAATTAAGAGCTCATTTGATTAATATGGTACCTATGACGACCCAAAGGGTCATCAACGTATTTCTCCCTTTCTCCGCGCCTCGGAGGCCTTGGAAACATCACTTTTGGTTTTCTCGATTTGCGTGTACAGTCCGGCCATGAAGCCAGAAAATTTTTATGTTTAAATATATGACTTCTGTGAAAAATTTGAAGAATTATGATATTAATATTGATATAGTTGACTTTGGTCAACATTTTGAGTAAACGGACCCGGACCCGGATCCGTGATGTGACGGACCCGTGAGATCTGTAGAAAAATACCAGACTCAAGCATGTACCTGGAGTTGAAATCCGAGGTCCAGAACTCCGGTAAAAAAAATTTCTGTTAAATTATTTTCTGAAATTATTAAGGAAAAAGATGACAGAAAATTGATATGTGGTCTACATGTACGTGGATGTATTTGCGTGTCAGCAAATATTTACCTTAGATTGTTTGTATGAATGATATTTACATTTATTGATCCGACCTGTATGGTGCCCTCATTAGCCAATCAAATTCCACCCCAAATTAGACTTATTTTTTTGGGATTAGGTTACTCCAATATTATACTATTATATATTGACATTTTGTGCAAACATATAGAACTACTGGTCATAGGCTGACTCATATATGAATTTGGGTTTTTACTGATAAGTTACAAAGCTTCATTATTTTCAAGAACTAGCTCATAAAATTTCATGGTTTTGATTAGTTTTCGGATAAGGTTTTGGTTGTTGAGTAAAGATTCTAAATTTGAATGATTAGTGTCACACCTCCCTTTTTACTACCTCTTTTTCCCCAAATAAAGGGAATAAGGTATACCTCATTAATCACTAATACACCCGGGAAAGGATATAATAATCACCAACGAGGAATGAGTTTTTTCACTTTAAGGACAATCGGATCGGGATTTTATTTAGAGTTTCAGAGTCGCCACTTGGGAAGATAATGGTATCCCAACTCACCGAAATCCCGAATTCGAGGAAAATTGACTCAGTTTAAACAGTCCGCGCAACTAAAAATCCGGATAAGGAATTCTGTTAACTCGGGAGAAGGTGTTAGGCACTCCCGGATTCCGTGGTTTTAGCACGGTCGCTCAATTGGCATTTTTGACTTTATTTGATTTAGTTATATGCTTTTACAATATGTGAATGTTTTGTTTTTGATATTTTAATGACTTGCGACGTCGCGAAAATGCATTTCGAGTCACACCACAACCAGTACACATGTGACTTTTAACACGTTTCAGCTTCGTCGAGATTTAAGATTTGAGTCACATTAGATGTGCACTCGTATTAAGGAATGTATTTAAAATCGTGCCTACAACGTCTAACGGCTTATTATACTTTAGGAAAGACCGTGGAATTTGCTAAATGGTCTTCTCGAGTCTATCACTTATTAACATTCATATGAGGGCCCCGCATATTTTGTTCTTGTACGAGGCTCGTCCCGTTATTTTTAGAAGTCCAATCCTAATAAATACTACATTCTCTATTTTTTGGTTTTTCCTTAATTATTTTACTTGTTTCGTATTTTTAGAACTGTGTCCAGGCCCATTATTTCCATTTCCAAGCCTGGACATTTGTGGACTGAATTTAATAGTCTAGTTTACACAACTGGGTTTCAGAAACCCAGTATATATTAAAGCTGTTATTCGAAGACCCAGAAATGATTCCAATTAGATCTGGGCCCGTAGTGTCTATCGAGCCCAAATCAGATGAGAGGAGTAGAAAGCAGAATCGGGATTTCATAACTAACATTCAAATATTCAACAAATGATAAAGTAAATCAACCAAAAGCATTTTTATTTCATAAGGAACTGGAGTACAAGTGTATCAACATTAATTCTGAGTTCTAACTATCAATTACTAATAGAACCTAACAGTAAAACTACTCGTTTCAACTATTTTGAACAATGATACGATACTTAGCTATGCAAATTGAATCATTATTAACTACTAATTGTAACTCATGCTATTCTGGATTCGTGATTAAGCTAAATTGAATGACAAAGCATGTTGTATACTTGATTTACTCATTTTGAATTGTCATTATCTAATTAAGCTAATTGAGTTAATATGGTTATTATTCGGATTATGAAGCTAGTATTAACTAGGTGAATTGATTTTACAAGTTAACCTGTTTTTAAGTTATATTTAGAGTGACTATGACTACGTGTACTCTACTCTACAATCTCTCTATTACATTGTTTGAGTCTCATATATACTTAACTATTACAGTTATTCCTATCAAATTACAGAAGACCTAATTGACAATTAACATAAAATCATTAACAATACAGCAGAATATTTCATCCGAACAACTCATGGCATTTTCATTTCCTCAATTAGCTGACAGTTACATATCTGAACAAAAATGTGTACCTAATTCAGCAAAGGGAAACTTATAAGTCTAGGATGCAAATGAGATGAAGGATAGTCAGCGATCAACAACAGCAAAACAACAGAGAGCAAATCACAGCAGAACATCAATAACAACAAAATATGATCTTCAATACCCAGCAAATAAGCAAACCAATGAACAGAAATAAGAAATCCAATTGAGTCCACTACTATAGAATAGCAGAAGACCCTAGTTGAACTCCAGAATTTGCACTCGACTTCACTCGGAAATTTCACTCTCTATCTACTGTGTATAACTCTTAATTTGGTATTTCAGAATATTTTCTCTGAATTTCTAGAATCCAACCCTTTTTCAGGCTTAGATGAAGCCTATTTATAAGTGATTTGGGTGAAATTTTGAGGGGAAAATTCAAAAATCTTATTATAAGTTCCCTCCCCTTGATTCTCTTATTAATTACATTTTGGTACCCCTATTTCAGGCTCGAAATGCCATCCAGCCCTTGCTGGAAGGTTCTAGGGAATTCTTTTTGCTTCTTTTAAGGGCATATTACTATGGTGCCCTCACTTGCTAAGGATTTTCACAGTTATACCTTTTTACTAGGTCTATTTTACCCTTTATTTTGTGCTAATTACAGAAATACTAAGCCTGAAAGTCAGTTTTATCCCTATAGGCTCTATTAAATTCACAATTATACCATTTCTTATTCCTTATGTACCCTTAATACTATTTGTTATTTACCCGACCTGCTAATGGTCAGGGTATCTTAGTTTCATTGCCTATGTAAGTACTGGCCATTATATTCTGAATCATTTAAGACTTGGCCAGATTTAACATTAGTTCCTTTTCAATTTTAGCCTCTTTTAAAATGTAATCCTTTTATTGTCAATTAGTTAATCAGAATTAGTTGCAGACTTAGCCTGTTTTATTAACTTTAACTAATCACACTTGGATGGCAAAACTAACAACTTTAATGTTTCAGGAATAGCCAAACTAATAGCTAGTCCCAAGTTATTTCATTATAGCCAAATTACTAACTAACTTGTTTTTACAGCTATAACCAATACCACAGAGCACAATAAGATTTAACAAAGTCTAACATATGAATACATTACAAATATAGCCAATTTATGTCATTTTCCACACATAGCCCCAATCAAAAATCATTCATCAATTAACCAGAAGTCAGAGGGAAATTTCATAATAGTTGAATCCCAATTAATTAACTAGTAATTTCAGACTTAGGCATAGTTAACAAATCAAACATAAAGAAACATATTCTCATCAGATTCATGTGTTGACTTATAGAAAACCCTAAGGAGCTAAACATATCAGCTACGTGTAAAGATCACGATAGATGAGATAAACTAATTATGGAAATCCTCAGAAGACTAACAAACAAGAATATGCAAAAAACCATATAGAAATCTTAGAAGATGAACAATCAAAACCATGCTAGAACAAAGAAGTCTTTTGAAGACAATCAAACAGAAAATGTGCAAGAGATTCAATACTGAGAAATTAAAAGACGAAATAAGCAGAAAACATGCTAGAGATCAAATACAGAAAACAAAAAACATGCAAGAGATCGAAATACAGAAAACAAAAGGCAAAAACACTTAGCTTTGCAGGATTTGTCTCCTGTTCTTTCTTTATTCTTCGTTATTTCTTTTCTTTCTTTCTTTTCTTTTCTTTTTCTAGGCTTCAAGGTTTCAGAGACTTGAAGTCTGATTTTTTCCAAATTTGTCTCAAATGAGTCTATTTTTTGGGTTTTTGGTGGTAGAAGGGTGTTATTGGAGTGTATTTGGGGTGGGTCGTGTTTGGGTGTTCGCCGGAGGTAGGGTTCCGGCGAACTTCTTTGGAAGATTCGAACATTTCCAGGGTGATTCAAAGGAAACCAACTACATAGGGTGAAAGATCCCCTCAAAGTGGTCCTAGGGTGTTAATTTGGGAGACAGAATCATAAGTTGAAGGTCACCAGCAACGGCTCGGCTGACCGGACTTTCAAGAAGGTAGGGTTTTTTCTAGTTTCCTAGGTTTCTAGGGTGGTTTTGGTGAGAAAGAGAGATGGAAAGAGGTTTGGGGTTGATTTGTGGCCGGAGATGGCCATGGATTCTGGCCAGTCTCCATTGGAGGCGATGAAGAAGATGAAGAAGACGAGAGAGACCGACGGCTATGGTTTGTGTGTGTATAGGCGTGTATTAGTTTTGGTCTCTAATGAATGGGAGATGGAGTTTATATACTCCCTTGGACCTAGGCAATCCTGGCCTTTGGATCATTTTTGATCAACGACCAGGATTGATTCCTATTAGACACTGTCGTTTGGTTTAATGAAGGAATGCCTGGCCTCCGTTGGATCTTCAAATATGGATGGACAGGATTTATTTAGTAAACTGTGTCGTTTAGTCATTTTAAGAGACTCATTAGTGTCCATTTGATCAATTTATTTGGACGACCTTTAATCTTCTAACGACGCCATTTCATTTATGTTCACACCGCCTCACATGGTCCGTTGGATCAATATCTCAACTGCTGAGATTTGATTCTTCAATACGCCATCGTTCATTTAGTAATTACACTGGACGATTTTTCTTTTGGGCTGTTACACTTTGGGCCTGAATTTGGCCCAATTTTATTGTATTTTTGTGTATTTCCTGTTGTATTTAATTATTTCTTTTGTATTTTTTTTGTATTTTATTTTCTCTTTTTGCATTCTCTTAAATTGTTAATTCTCTTTTATTTTCCTATTTTTTTCTAATTTTTCTGGTATTTTTATGACATTTTTTGTTATTTTCTTTAATTTACCAGTATTTTTTTGTATTTTTGTTAATTTTATTTAATTTCCTTATTTTTTGTGACATTTTCTAATTAACTCTTTTTGTAGTTTTTAATTTCAAATTGTTTCAATCACAATCACACGCTTTATTTCAATTAAACACATAATTGCACATCAAAGATCTTATTTATTTTTAATATTGGAATTTGTTTGCTTAGGGCAAAAATCACGTGCTCACAGCTGCCCCTCTTTGCTTGGGAACACGAAGAGTTTCAGTGTAAAGACAAGTAAGCAGTAACGAGAGATTTTTGCCCACTGGCATATTCCGTGAGAAGCATTTTGAAAAACTTTTGACCGCACCCTGCCTCATAGGTTGCTGTAACGACCCGGCCCGTCGTTACGGAAATTACCATCCCGTTACCTTGCATTTATATATATCTTATGCTTTTAAATCAGTATTAGAATATATCGGGTGAGTTAGGAGTGATTCGGGTTGAAAATGAAGCAAATAGCATGTTTGAAGGACGCTTGAATATGGGAAGTCAACCTAGTGTTGACTATTGAGTTAAGATGCTCGGAACCGGATTCCGATGATTCGACTAGTTTCGGGGGATCATTTATGACTTAGTAGAGCAATAGGAATTGAATTCGGAGGTCCGGTGTAGATTTAGGCTTGAATTGGCGAAGGTTGAATTTTGGCGAAAATCGGATGGTAGGTGAGATTTTGATCCGGGGGTCGGAATGGGATTCCGACAATTTTTGTAGCTTTGTTATGTGATTTTGGATACGTCTGCAAATTTTCAGGTCGTTCGGACATCATTTGATCGGGGTTTGGATTGAATGTTAGTTTTGAAGGTTTTAAAGAAAATTTAGGCTTGAATCCGTGTGTAAATGGTGATTTTGATGTTTAGTATGGTGTTTTTATGATTGGAACAAGTTCGTATCGTGTTTTTGAGTATGTTGGTGGCTTTCATTGGGGTCCCGGGGGTCTCGGGATGAATCCGGGGGTCCAAACGGATCATTCTTGGCCAAAGAAAAGAGCTGATTTGCTGTCATAATTGCAGCAGAAATCTATTCTCTGCGATCGCACTAATGAGCATGTGATCGCGTAGAGTAATGGTGAGGGGGAGAACTTTACCCTTCGTGATCGCAGGGCAAGGGACGCGATCGCATAAGGTCAAGAGCAGAAGCAACGCGATCGCAGGGGGCACGGTCGCGATCCTAGGGGGCACGGTCGCGATCGCGTAGAGTAATCAGTTGCCCATCGCGATCGCATGAGGGTCTACGTGATCGCGTAGAAGGAAAAATACAGTCTGGGATTTTTGTGATACGCGATCGTAGGAGGAGAGACGCGATCGTGTGAGTCCGGCTTTTTGAACATCGCGATCGTGTGAGGCGCGTCGCGATCGCGTAAGGTTAAATGTTCTGGCAGTGAATTAAATCACAGAACAGAGGGCTCGCGGGTTCATTCACCCAAAACACAATTTTGAGCCCTAGAGAGAAGAAAACTCGAGGAAAACACTGAGAAATCATCGGGTATTCATCGGAGGTAAGATTCTTGACTCAAAAACATAATTTTATGGTAGGATTAATATCAATCTTCATTAATTTGGGTAGAATTTTGAAGAATTGTGGCCTAGGTATTAAAAACGGGATTTTGAGTTTTGGAAGGCCATTTGAACTTCAATTTCGATAAATTTTATATGCACGGACTCGTGGCGAGACGAGGATCGCGTTAGTACTAATTTCGGAATTTTCCGAGCAGTGGGCCCGGGGCCGGGTTTTACCAACTTAGTGTATTTATGCGAATTTTATGTAAATTGAAATGGGTTATGATTCTTTGACCCGTATTTGATATAATTATTGTGATTTGACTAGATTCTACACACGAGGCAGCGAATTTCAAAGGAAAAGGCATCGCGGACTAATCTACAACCGGCTAGAGGTGAGTAGTTTGTGTATATGGTAGCCTGAGGGTTCGAAACCCCGACTTAGCACATTATGACGCCAGTAGGGCGTGGCTCGCACTCCATGGCAGGTGCAGGATTGATTGTGACTGGGGATTGAGACTTGGTCCATCCCGGAAATGAATAATATGTTATTAGTGTTGGAAATACACTGTATTTGATATATTTGTGGGCGTAAGCCTTGTTTGGGGTCTTGTGTCGACCTGTAGCGTCCTTAGAGGAAAATATTTATGTGATATCTATATTTGCTTTATCACTGATCTCAGTCCTGGAAACTGAAATCACATTATTGATATGTTAAGTTACCGATTTTTGCAAAATAAATAAAAGTTAAGTATTTTTTTTATAAATTATGAACTGGAAACTGGAATTTAGAAAAATGAATTGTTTTTGTGACTTATCTGATTTATGTGGACTGAGGATGGATCGGGCTGCACGCCGCAGTGGTTGATATGAGGATCGGGCTGCACGCTGCAGCAGTATTGTGCTTGGGCTCTAGGAGCCCCTCCGGAGTTTGTACACACCCCCAGTGAGCGTTGTCGATGTTAAATGGATCGGGCTACACGCCGTAGCGGTTATGTGCATTGCATTGCATCTTTATTTGTTGAATTACTCTGTGGTAGCTGTATTGTATTGTTGATGATAGTTCGTAGGAGATTCGGACTGTAGTGTAGCTTTATATTGTGGTATTTTGTGGATTTCCTACTTTCAGCTGCTTTTATATATTTATTACTCACTGAGTACTTAGTACTCACCCCTACTCCCCGCACCTTTTGTGTGTAGACTCAGGTACTCAGGAGCAGTAGACAGGCATTTCCAGCGGTTTCAGAGTCATACCGAGTTGCTAAGGTAGCTGCCGACATTCGCAGAACCTAGCTACTCCTCCTCTTTCCAGTTCTATTTTGTATTCAGACTTGAGTATTTCCATACAGTATTCTCTATTCCTGTTGGGTTTTGTTAGAGGCTCTAGACTTGTGACTCCAGATCTTTGGGAGTGTCAGTTATTTTCGCACTTCTCCGTATTTTGTTCATTATTATTATTATTGGAGTTCTTAAACTCATATATTCTTCTTGGGATGTCCATTTGGGGTTGATATTCGATGTGATAAGTAATTGTTGGTCTGACTGGCCTAGCTTACTTGTTGGGCGCCATCACGACCGGATTTGGGTCGTGACAGAGTTGCTATCAGAGCCTAGGTTACTAGGACTTGCGAGTCTTGAGACGGTTTAGTAGGCTTTCGCGGATCGGTACGTAGACGTCCGTATCTATCCTCGGAGGGCTACAGAAGCTTTAGGAAAAACCTCATTTTCTTGGATTCATATCGTGTGATTTGTGTTATCATGAAATTAAATTTTTCCATATTCTATTCTCTCGCAGATGGCGAGAACATGTGCTAGCGGACGTGGCAGACGACCACCATTGGCACCTAGAGGCCGTGGCCATGGTAGAGGTAGGGCAGCAGTACCAGCACCTGCTGACCCACCAGCTGACCAGACTCAGGGTCAGATTCCTGCACCAGTGGCCTAGGCTCAGGACTAGATTCCAGCGGCAGACGCTCCGGCAACTCAGGTTCAGGCACCGGCAGTGCCTATTGTGATACCGGGTCTTCAGGAGACCTTGGCTCAGATTTTATCAGTGTGCACAGGCTTGGCTCAGGTAGTTGCAGCTATTTCTGCAGCATCTTCTTCACAGGCAGGGGGAGGGAATCAGACCCCCGTGGCTCGCACACCCGAGCCGGTGATACGGGGTATTCAGGCGCCTGGGGCAGCTCCAGTTCAGCCAGTTGCGCCCGTTGCACCAGCTCCTGCTTATATGGTTCCAGTTATGTTCGACGATGAGCAGCATCGTCTGGAGAGATTTGAGAGGCTACAGCTTCCGACATTCAGTGGTGCGGAGGGCGAGGACGCCCGGGGTTTTCTTGATAGATGTCAGCGCATGCTTCGCACCGCGGGTATTCTAGAGTCTAGCGGTGTTTCATTCACCACTTTTCAGTTCACAGGTGCAGCATTTCAGTGGTGGGAGGATTTCGAGAGGCGTAGGCCCGCCGGGGCAGTGCCCCTCACTTGGCAGCAGTTCTCCATGGTATTTTTGGAGAAGTACGTACCTCAGTCTTAGAGAGAGGAGCTGCGACGTCAGTTCGAGTGGTTGAAGCAGGGAGAGATGACAGTTAATCAGTATGAGATAAGATTCACACAGCTGGCCCGTCATGCCATGTGGATGGTTCCTACGGACAGGAGAGAGGATTGAGAGATTTATTGATGGCCTTATTTATCCCATCCGCATATTGATGACCGGGGAGAGAGCTTCGGCAGAGTTACCTTTGAGGAGACGGTTGATGTTGCCCATCACATTGAGACAGATCGCCGCAGAGAGCGAGAGGAGAGAGAGGCTAAGAGGCCTCGTGGTACTGGCAACTACGGTGGTGCTCCGTCTAGGGGCCAACCTCAACATAGCAAGGGTCGTTCTTTTAGGTCTCATCGGTCTGGACGTGCGGAGTCCGGTGGGGTTTCATCGGATCGTGGTCGTCGGGGCCATCAAGGTTATCGGGGTCGGCGAGTCGGCCGCACCGAGTGCTCTTCCGGCTCGAGCTCTACTCTCGTTTCCTCGGCCACGGGGTTCATCCGTAGCGAGGGGTCCTCGGCAGCCCCTTCTTCCATCTTCGGGCCGTTGTTTTGAGTGCGGTGACTTGGGCTATATCATGAGAGAGTGTCCTCGGTGGCTTCGTAAGCGGTCTCGGTAGGGGGATCGGCCCTCGTCTTCTAATCCTATTTCTTCGGCGCCGGCACGGTCGGCTAGGACCGGTGGCCAGGTATCCGGAGGTCGCCCTAGGGGCGAGGATCGTACTCGTGGAGGCCAGACTCGTTTCTATGCTCTTCCGGATAGGAAGGATGCTAGTGCTTCGGATGCGGTCATTTCGGGTATTATCTCAGTCTGCCACAGGGATGCTTTTGTCTTATTTGATCCCGGATCCACCTATTCTTATGTTTCTACTTATTTTGCACATCACTTGGGTATGACCCGTGGTATTCTTTCTTTGCCCGTACATGTGTCTACCCCAGTGGGGGATACTGTTGTTGTGGATTAGGTATATCGATCCTGTCTTATTACTATTGGGGGTCCTGGAGACCCGAGTTGATCTATTACTACTGGGCATGGTAGATTTCGATGTTATTCTAGGCATGGATTGGCTATCTCCTTACCATGCGATTATGGATTGTCATGCCAAGACAGTCACACTAGCTATTCCAGGTAATCCGAGGATCGAGTGGCGTGGCTTGACCGATTATGTGTCCGACAGGGTGATTTCTTATATAAAGGCCCAACGAATGATTGGCAAGGGTTGTTTATCTTATTTGGCCTTCATTAGAAATGTTGAGGCCGAGACACCCAATCTTGATTCGGTCCCCATTGTGAGGGAGTTTCCGGATGTATTTCCAGCAGACCTGCCAGGCATGCCGCCTGACAGAGATATTGATTTTGGTATTGACTTGGTGCCGGGCACTCAGCCCATTTCTATTCCTCCCTATCACATGGCACCAGCAGAGTTAAAAGAATTGAAAGAACATCTTCGGGAACTCTAAGATAAGGGTTTCATTCGTCCGAGTGTGTCACCTTGGGGTGCACCAGTGTTGTTCGTAAAGAAGAAAGATGGCACAATGAGAATGTGCATTGATTACAGGCAGCTGAACAAGGTAACAGTGAAGAATAAGTACCCATTGCCTCGTATTGAGGACCTATTTGATCAGCTCCAGGGAGCTAGTGTATTTTCTAACATTGATCTTCGGTCGGGCTATCATCAGTTGAAGATCAGGGACTCAGATATTATGAAGACAGCGTTCAGGACGCGATATGGGCACTACGAGTTCCTGGTGATGTCTTTCGGGCTGACTAATGCCCCAGCTGCATTCATGCACTTGATGAATAGCGTATTTCGGCCGTACCTTGATTCTTTTGTGATTGTGTTTATTGATGATATTCTGGTGTATTCACGCAGCCAGGAGGAGCATGCACAGCACCTGAGGGTGGTACTGCAGAGGTTGAGAGAAGAGAAGCTTTATGCAAAATTCACTAAGTGTGAGTTCTGGCTTGATACTGTGACTTTTCTGGGACATGTAGTGTCCAGTGATGGTATACGGGTTGATCCACAGAAGGTCGAGGCAGTGCTGAATTGGCCCAGACCTTCCTCTGCTACAGATATTCGGAGTTTTCTCGTCTTGGCAGGCTATTATCGCCGGTTTGTTCAGGGTTTCTCATCTATTGCTGCACCGTTGACTAAGTTGACACAGAAGAATGCTCCATTTGTGTGGTCCGATGAATGTGAGGAGAGCTTCCAGAAGCTCAAGGAGGCTTTGACCACAGCTCCAGTACTTGTGTTGCCATCAGCCTCAGGGTCATATACGATGTATTGTTATGCTTCTAGAGTTGGACTCGATTGTGTGTTGATGCAGGAGGGTAGAGTTATTGCATATGCTTCTCATCAGCTAAAGCCCCACGAGAAGAACTACCCTGTTCATGATTTGGAGTTAGCTGCTATTGTTCATGCCTTGAAGATTTGGAGGCATTACCTATATGGTGTATCTTGTGATGTATATACAGACCACCGCAGCCTTCAGCATTTGTTTAAACAGAAAGATCTAAATTTGAGGCAGCGGAGATGGCTTGAATTACTTAAAGACTATGATATTACTATCTTGTACCATCCCGGGAAAGCCAATGTAGTGGTTGATGCTTTGAGCCGGAAGGCTATTAGTATGGGCAGTTTGGCGTATATTCCAGTTGGGGAGAGACCCCTTGCAGTTGATGTTCAGGCGTTAGCTAATCAGATGGTGAGACTGGATATTTCTGAGCCCAGTCGGGTGATGGCTTGCGTAATGGCTCGTTCTTCTTTATATGATCGTATTCGAGAGCGCCAGTATGATGATCCACACTTACTTGTCCTTAAGGACAGAGTTCAGCATGATGATGCCAGAAATGTCACTATTGATAGTGATGGTGTATTGCGAATGCAGGGCCGGATATGCGTGCCCAATGTTGACGGCCTTCGTGAGTTGATATTGGAGGAGGCCCATAGCTCGCGGTATTCTATTCATCCAGGAGCCGCGAAGATGTACCAAGATTTGAAGCAACATTACTGGTGGAGAAAGATGAAGAAAGATATTGTGAGCCATGTGGATCGGTGTCTAAACTGTCAGCAGGTCAAGTATGAGCATCAGAGACCTGGTGGTGTATTCCAGCGTATTGATATTCCTGAGTGGAAGTGGGAAAGGATTACTATGGACTTTGTTAGTGGACTCCCTCGGACAACGAGGAAGTTTGATTCAGTTTGGGTGGTGGTGGATAGGTTGACCAAGTCAGCTCACTTCATCCCAGTGTGTACTACTTATTCCTCGGAGCGGTTGGCAGAGATATTCATCCGTGAGATAGTGAGATTGCATGGAGTTCCCATTTCTATTATATCAGACAGAGGTACCAAGTTCACTTCTCAGTTCTGGAGGACATTTCAGCGAGAGTTGGGGTCACAGGTAGAGCTGAGCACATCATTTCATCCACAGACGGATGGGCAGTCTGAGCGTACTATTCAGATATTGGAGGACATGTTGCGTGCTTGTGTCATTGATTTCGGTGGTTCATGGGCTGATTACTTTCCTCTTGCGGAGTTTGCTTATAATAATAGCTATCAGTCCAGCATTCAGGTGGCACCGTATGAAGCTTTATATGGGAGGCGGTGTAGGTCTCCAGTCGGTTGGTTCGAGCCCGGCGAGGCTAGGTTGTTGGGGACAGAGTTAGTCCAAGATGCTTTAGACAAGGTGAAGGTGATTCAGGAGAGACTTCGCACAACTCAGTCGCGTCAGAAGAGTTATGCGGATCGGAAGGTCCGAGATGTGTCTTATTCAGTAGGTGAGAAAGTGTTGCTGAAGCTTTCGCCTATGAAGGGTGTTATGAGGTTTGGGAAGAAAGGGAAGTTGAGCCTAAGGTTTATTGGACCTTTTGAGGTGCTTAGGAAAGTTGGGGAGGTGGCCTATATGCTTGCTTTGCCACCCAGTTTGTCGGGAGTTCACCGGTTTTCCATGTATCCATGCTCCGGAAGTATGTCGGAGACCCGTCTCATGTGTTAGACTTCAACACGATACAGCTAGATGAGGATTTGACTTATGATGTGGAACCAGTAGCCATTTTGGGTCGACAGGTTCGTAAGCTGAAATCCAAGGACATAGCTTCAGTGAAAGTGCAGTGGAGAGGTCGTCCCGTGGAGGAAGCAACTTGGGAGACCGAGCATGTCACGACCCGGATTTTCCCCCAACATCGGGATCATGATGACGCCTACTCGTGGTAGCTAGGCAAGCCACTGTATGCATACTATCCTGTTTTTAACACAATTTTTAATTAAATAAATGCGGAATACTTTTTCGAAATAGAAATAACTAATTACAAGATGAAAATCATACCTGAAATCCTCTACCCAAGACGTGGAGTCACCAACTCACGAACTACTACCGAATACTACACATAAGAGTTTGAAAGAAATATAACATAATTCTGTTTGTCTCGGAACAAAGAGACTACAGCTAGTAACATAAATAAAGAGAGAGACGCCGGGCCTGCGGACGTCTGCAAGCTACCTTGGTCTCAAATGTGATCAACTCCCACACAATCGAATTACTGCTGCTGCTCCTGATCGTAACCTGGACCTGTGCAAAAACGCACGAAGTGTAGTATCAGCACAACCGACCCCATGTGCTGGTAAGTGCTGGCCTATCCCGGCGAAGTAGTGACAAGCCTAGTACCATACACCCACATAAACCTGTGCAATTCAATATATATATATATACCACAGAATAACAAGAAATAACCAGGTAATAACACAATAAGGAATATCTCAAAGAATTCAACGATTAACAACAGTTAATAAATTCACAAGGAAACCAAAGTATAATGGAAACACAAGTAATATCAAATCAAGGAATAGCAAGTAGTTGCACGGCATCACCCTTCGTGCTTTTACTCTCATCCTCACTAAATAAGCAAATAAAGTACACGGCATCACCCTTCGTGCTTTTACTCTCATCCTCACATCCATAGTACGGCATGATCCTTCGTACATGGTTCAGTTACAGGGCACGACATGATCCTTCGTGCATAATCAATAAAACATGGCACGACATTAACCTTCGTGCATAAATAATAAAACATGGCACGGCATCACCCTTCGTGCATTATCACTCTTCCTCATCCAAATAACAATCACAGTTAAGGGCAAAGAAAGAAACAGTAATTCATAAACCGTCCCAACAAGGGCAATCAATAATTATCTTCACAACAAGTCCCAACAAGGGAGAACCATAACAATTCTACAACCTGACAAAGGTTCAACAATTCATCCGTGAATATATATCTCAAAATAAGCATTTTCAACGACTCACGGTCATACTAGACGCCAGTGTATGGATGCTCGTCACCACAGCCCATACACCGTACTCGATCACATAACACATAGCACATAATCCTATTCCCTCAAGCTAGGATAGAACAAACACTTCCCTCGAATGTTTATGAACGATTCAATCCGTGGAAATGTCTTTTTCTTTCAAATTTGGCTCCAATCCAATCGTATCTATACACAATTGATTTAATATCATCAATACTACTCAACAAACTAATTCTTAAGACCAAATACAACTTTTACAACATTCTGCCCGAATAGTGAATTTCAACCTCGGGCCCACATGGTCGGAACTCGGGGTTAGGACCAAAATCCGGTTACCCATCCCCTCACGAGTTCATGTATATGATTTGTTTCGAAATCGGACCTCAATTCGAGGTCCAATTTCCCAATTTATGAAAAACCCTATATTCTAACAAAAACAAAAATTCTACCATGAAAACCTTTGATTTCTATTGAAAAACATGTTTAATGATGTTAGGAATTGAAAGAATTAAGTAAAAAGTGACTTACAATTATTTTGATGAAGAAGGAATCCGTGAAGAATCGCAAATGGGTGTTTTTGTTTTGTAAAAAGTGAAGAAATGAACTGAAAATCGTGTTTTACAGGTCTTTGTGTTCGCATTTGCGAACATGGGTTCGCAATTGCGAACCCCGACCAATTTCTGGAGTTTGAAAAATAAGCTAAGGCTGGGAAGTTCGCATTTGCGAACTTTTGTTCGCATTTGCGAAGCCAAGGCAAATCTGGGGCTTCGCATTTGCGAACATTTGTTCGCATTTGCGAACCAGGCTGGAAAGGGGAGTGTTCGCATTTGCGAACTAGTGTTCGCATTTGCGAACACAGGCAGTAAAGGGCATTGTTCGCATTTGCGAACATAGGCAGGACAAGGGGGCTTCGCATTTGCGAACAAGGCTGGGTCATGAGGGGCTTCGCATTTGCGATCAGGGTTCGCATTTGCGAGCCCTGCCTTGATCTGCCCCTTCGCAATTGCGAGAAATGCTTCGCAATTGCGAAGCCTACAGCTGGGTGAAAAACCAGCAGTGCAAAAATTCAGAATTTAATCCAACGGCCTATCAAATCTTTACCCGAGCCCCTCGGGCTCCAAACCAAACATGTACACAACCTCAAAAACACATTATGAACTTGTTCGCGCGATCACATCGCCAATATCACATCGTTTTCATCAAACCAAGCCTCAAATTCATGATTTTTATACTTTTGGTTTTCAAAACTTTCAAACTTGGAACTCAAGGTCCAAAACATCTCAAACGACATCCGAATGTCACCAAACTTTACAGAAATCACATATATAATATTTAAGACTTGTACCCGGCGTCGGAACCAAAATACGAGCCCGATACCAAGGTCAATTAATTCATTTCCTTTAACAATTACATCAAAAACAATTTCATAGAAAAATTCATAACTTGGGCTCTAGGCCTCAGAATTCGACTCCGGACACATGTCCAAGTCCCATATTTTCCTACGGACCTCTTGGGACCACCCAATCTCGGGTCCGGATCCGTTTACCAAAAATGTTGACCGAAGTCAACCATATCAATATTAATATCATTTTTATCCACATTTCTCATAGAATTCATATTTTCTATCACAAAATCTTTCCGGATTCATGCTCGGATTGTGCACGTAAATCGAGGCAACATGGATTGAGGTTTTCAAGGCCTCAGAAGCTCGAAATGATTAATAAAATAAGTGATGACCCTTTGGGTCGTCACAATCTCCACCTCTAAAACAACCGTTTGTCCTCGAACGGACAAATGAAAGAAATACCTGAGTCAGGAAACAACTGTGGGTAGCGGCTCCGCATATCAGACTCGGACTCTCAGATCGATGCCTCAGGAGGCTGACCTCTCCACTGAACACGCACAGAAGGATAACTCTTCGACCTCGACTGTCGAACCTGCCGGTCTAGAATAGCCACCGGCTCCTCCTTGTAAGATAGATCATTGTCCAATTGGACAGTACTGAAGTCTAACACATATGTGGGATCGCCGTGGTATCTCCGAAGCATAGATACGTGAAAAACTGGATGCACGGCTGATAAGCTAGGCGGCAAAGCTAATCCGTAAGCCACCCCTCCCACTCTGTCTAGAATCTCAAATGGACCAATATACCTAGGGGCTGAGCTTGCCCTTCTTCCCGAACCTCATCACGCCCTTTCATAGGCGACGCTCGGAGCAATACTCGTTCACCAACCATGAAATCTACATCTCGAACCTTACGATCCGCATAAGTCTTCTGCCTGGACTGAGATGAACGCAATCTCTCCTGAATAGTCTTGACCTTATCCAAGGCCTCTGAACTAAGTCTGTACCCAACAACCGAGCCTCTCCCGGTTCAAACCATCCAACCGGTGATCGACATCGCCTACCATACAATGCCTCATACGGAGCCATCTGGATGCTAGATTGGTAACTGTTATTGTAGGCGAACTCTGCTAATGGCAGAAACCGGTCCCACGAGCCTCCGAAATCAATAACACAGGCTCGAAGCATGTCCTCTAGAATCTGAATAGTCCTCTCGGACTGGCCATCCGTCTGAGGATGAAATGCTGTACTCAACTGAACCTTAGGTGCCTAACTCCTGTTGGACCGCTCTCCAAAACCGCGAGGTAAACTGCGTACCTCGATCAGAGATAATAGATACCGGCACTCCATGGAGACGAACAATCTCCCTAATGTAAACCTCCGCTAACCTCTCCGACGAGTAGGAGACAGATACTGGAATAAAGTGTGCTGACTTGGTCAGCCTATCAACAATGACCCAAATAGTATCAAATTTCCTCCGAGTCAAAGGAAGTCCAGTAATGAAGTCCATTATGATCCGCTCCCATTTCCACTCGGGAATTTCAATCCTCCGGAATACACCACCAGGTCTCCGGTGCTCATATTTCACCTGCTGACAATTTAGATACCGAGCGACATACGCAACGATATCTTTCTTTATCCTGCGCCACCAATAGTGTTGCCGTAAGTCCTGGTACATCTTCGCGGCGCCCGGGTGAATAGAATACCGCGAATTGTGGGCCTCCGCTAAGATCAACTCTCGAATCCCTTCGACATTGGGCACACAAACTCGACCCTGCAATTTCAATACCCCATCATCATCTAGATTTACCTGTGTGGCACCTCCCCGCTGTATTGTATCCCTCAACTCACGCAAATGAGGATCATCAAATTGCCTCTCACGGATACGCTCAAATAAAGAAGAACGAGCGAACGTGCAGGCTAACACTCTGATAGGCTCAGAAATGTCTAATCTCACGAACCGGTTGGCTAAGGCCTGAACATCTAGAGCTAATGGTCTCTGACTGACCGGAATGTATGCAAGACTACCCATGCTGGCATACTTTCTACTAAATGCATCGGCCACCACATTGGCCTTACCTGGGTGATATAAGATAGTAACATCATAGGCTTTTAGCAACTCTAACCATCTCCGCTGTCGTAGATTCAACTCCTTTTGCTTGAACAAGTACTGTAGGCTTTTGTGATCGGTGTACACCTCACATGTCACACCATATAGATAATGCCTCCAGATCTTTAAGGCATGAACCACTGCTGCCAACTCGAGATCATGAACTGGATAATTCTTCTCATGTATCTTTAACTGCCTCGAAGCATAAGCGATAACCTTACCATCCTGCATCAATACCGCTCCAAGCCCTGTACGAGATGCGTCACAATAAACTGTATAAGGCCCTGCACCCGTAGGTAGTACCAACACCGGTGCGGTGGTCAAGGCTGTCTTGAGCTTCTGAAAGCTCGCCTCACACTCCTCTGACCACTGAAACTGGACACCCTTCTGGGTCAACCTGGTCATCGGGGCCGCAATAGAAGAAAACCCCTCTACAAAACGACGGTAGTAACCTGCTAATCCCAAGAAACTCCGGATCTCAGTCACTGAAGCTGGTCGAGGCCAATTCTGGACTGCCTCAATCTTCTTTGGGTCTACCCGAATACCTTCCACCGATACAATGTGACCCAGAAATGCTACCGAACTCAGCTAGAACTCACATTTAGAAAATTTGGCATATAGTTGGTTATCTTTCAGAGTCTGAAGAACCACTCTGAGGTGCTGCTCGTGCTCTTCCTGGCTGCGGGAGTACACCAGGATGTCATCTATAAAGACTATCACGAACAGATCTAAGTAAGGCCTGAATACCCGATTCATCAACTCCATGAATGCTGTCTGGGGCATTGGTCAACCCGAAGGACATGACCAAGAACTCATAATGCCCATATCTAGAGCGATAGGCTGTCTTAGGAATGTCAGCCGCCCTGATCTTCAGCTGATGGTAGCCTGACCTCAAGTCTATCTTAGAGAATACCCTCGCTCCCTGGAGCTGGTCAAACAAATCATCAATTCTCGGTAGTGGATACTTATTCTTTATCATCACTTTGTTTAATTGCCGGTAATCAACACACATCCGCATCGAGCCATCTTTCTTCTTTAAAAATAATACAGGTGCTCCCCAGGGGGAAACACTGGGCCTGATAAAGCCCTTCTCAAGAAGGTCCTGCAACTGATCTTTCAACTCTTTTAGCTCCGGCGAGGCCATACGATAGGGTGGAATAGTGATGGGCTGAGTGCCCGGTGTCAGATCAATACAGAAATCAATATCTCTGTCGGGTGGCATGCCCGGCAGGTCCGAAGGAAAAACCTCAGGAAACTCCCGTGCAATAGGGACTGACTCAATGGAAGGAACCTCTGCGCTGGAATCACGAACAAAAGCCAGATAAGCTAGACATCCCTTCTCGACCATGCGTCGAGCCTTAACATAGGAAATAACAGTGCGAACGGAGTGGCTTGAGGTACCCTTCCACTCTAATCGGGGTGATTCTGGCAAGGCTAAGGTCACGGTCTTAGCATGGCAATCAAGAATAGCATGGTATGGGGACAACCAGTCCATCCCCAATATGACATCAAAATCCACCATATCTAAAAGCAACAGATCAACACGGGTCTCAAGACCCCTAAATATAACTACGCACGAATGATGCACCCGATCGACTGCAATGGAGTCACCCACTGGTGTAGCCACATAAACTGGAATATCCAGAGTATAGCTGGGCACGGCCAAATACGGTGCGAAGTAGGAAGACACATAGGTATATGTAGATCCAGGGTCAAATAATACTGAAGCACCTCTGCCACACACAAGAATAGTACCTGTAATCACGGCATCTGATGCCTCTGCCTCTGGCCTAGCTGGTAAAGCATAGAATCGGGGATCTGCACCTCCCCTCTGAGTTGCGTCTCTAGGACGACAATCAAATGGCTGACCTCTACCTCCGGCTGGACGGTCTCCACCTCTACGGTCTCCACCTCCACCTCTATAATCTCTACCCCCGCCTCTGGCTGGCTGGGCAGGCTGAGGGTCAGCTGGGGCCTGAATCATAGGACGAGGACCTCGCTGCTGAGAGTTGCCCGCTGCTAAAGGGCAATACCTGATAAAATGACCTGGGTCACCACAAACGTAGCAACTCTGAGACTGATAGGGCTGCTGGCCATGACGACCTGAATGGCCTCCACGAACACTCTGAAGAGGCTGAGCATTAATAGGAGGCTGGTCTGAATAATGCCCACGAAAACCGCGATCACCTGGTCCACCCTGTGAAGCCTGAAGGGCGGAATGAAAAGGCCTGGAGGACTGGCCTCTATCAAAGGATTCTCTGCTACCAGAGGAAGAAGCACCAAACCTACCCGAATGACGAGGCCTCTTATCCGAAGAATAACCGCCTCCTCTAGCGAGAGCCATCTCAACTCTGCGTGCTGCATTGGCTGCCTCCTGAAATGAAATATCACTCACCATTCCCATTGCCATCTGAAGTCTAATTGGCTGATTAAGCCCATCTATAAATCTGCGGACCCTCTCCCGCTCTGTGGGAAGTATCACCACTGCATGACGAGCCAAATCGACAAATCTCGTCTCATACTGTGTGACCGTCATAGTGCCCTGATGGAGGCGCTCAAACTGCCTCCGAAGTACATCCCGCTGAGTAGCAGGGAGAAACTTCTCCAGAAATAGTTCCGCAAACTGATCCCATGATAAAGCTGGGGACCCTGCTGGTCGAGTCAAGCAATAATCTCTCCACCAAGTCTTGGCGGATCCTGCAAGCCTGAATGTACAAAAGTCAACTCCATTTGACTCCACGATCCCCATAGTCTTGAGAATCTCATGGCAACTGAATAAGAAGTCCTGAGGATCCTCTGATGTGGCACCGCTGAATGTAGTGGTAAACAGCTTGGAGAACCGATCAAGTCTCCAAAAAGAATCAGAAGTCATGGTCGCTCCATCTCCGGCATGAGCTGTGGTACCTGACTGAGTGGCCACAGCTGGCTGAACCACTGGTGCCTGAGGCTGAGGAGCTACTGGCTCCGGAGTACGAGCAATAGGAGTCTGGGCCCCTCCTCCAGCCTGAGAAGCGGCTGGTGCAACCGATAATAAACCCGCTCTGGCAATGCTGTCCATAAATCCCGCTATTCTGACCAAAACATCCCGGAGATCCGGGGTAAATAAAGCCTCTCCTGGGACCTGAGCTGGGCCCACTGGAGCTGCTGGAACCGGAACCTCCTCGTCAATCTCAATATGAGGCTCCACCTCCGGGGTAGCTGCCTGGGGCTGAGCTTTACCCCTACCACGGCCTCTGATACGGCCTTGGCCCCTGCCCCTCACGGGAGCTGCCTGGGGCTCGGGCTGCTGGTCGGCGGACGAAGAAGCGCGTGTCCTCACCATCTGCGAAAGGACAGAATAGAAATTCAATCAGTAATTGAGGAACAAGTCGCACGACAAGAAAGAACAAATGAGAGACTCTTTCCTAACTCAATAGACTCTACTAAGCTTGTTCGTGAGTGGTGAGACCTATGTAACCTAGAGCTATGATACCAACTTGTCACGACCCGGATTTTCCCCCAACATCGGGATCATGATGGCGCCTACTCGTGGTAGCTAGGCAAGCCACTGTATTCATACTATCCTGTTTTTAACACAATTTTTAATTAAATAAATGCGGAATACTTTATCGAAATAGAAATAACTAATCACAAGATGAAAATCATACTGAAATCCTCTACCCAAGACGTGGAGTCACCAACTCACGAACTACTACTGAATACTACACATAAGAGTTTGAAAGAAATATAACATAATTTTGTTTGTCTCGGAACAAAGAGACTACAGCTAGTAACATAAATAAAGAGAGAGACGTCGGGCCTGCGGACGTCTGCAAGCTACCTCGGTCTCAAATGTGATCAACTCCCACACAATCGAATTACTACTGTTGCTCCTGATCGTAACCTGGACCTGTGCAAAAACGCACAGAAGTGTAGTATCAGCACAACCGACCCCATGTGCTGGTAAGTGCCTGGCCTATCCCGCGAAGTAGTGACAAGCCTAGGACCAGACACCCACATAAACCTGTGCAATTCAATATATATATATATACCACAGAATAACAAGAAATAACCAGGTAATAACACATTAAGGAATATCTCAAAGAATTCAACAATTAACAACAGTTAATAAATTCACAAGGAAACCAAAGTATAATGGAAACACAAGTAATATCAAATCAAGGAATAGCAAGCAGTTGCACAGCATCACCCTTCGTGCTTTTACTCTCATCCTCACCAAATAAGCAAATAAAGTACACGGCATCACCCTTCGTGCTTTTACTCTCATCCTCACATCCATAGTACGACATGATCCTTCGTAAATGGTTCAGTAACAGGGCACGGCATGATCCTTCGTGCATAATCAATAAACATGGCACGGCATTAACCTTCGTGCATAAATAATAAAACATGGCACGGCATCACCCTTCGTGCATTATCACTCTTCCTCACCCAAATAACAATCACGGTTAAGGGCAAAGAAAGAAACAGTAATTCATAAACCGTCCCAACAAGGGCAATCAATAATTATCTTCACAACAAGTCCCAACAAGGGAGAACCATAACAATTCTACAACCCGACAAAGGTTCAACAATTCATCTGTAAATATATCTCAAAATAAGCATTTTCAATGACTCACGGTCATACTAGACGCCAGTGTATGGATGCTCGTCACCACAGCCCATACACCGTACTCGATCATATAACACATAGCACATAATCCTATTCCCTAAAGCTAGGATAGAACAAACACTTACCTCGAATGTTTATGAACGATTCAATCCGTGGAAATGTCTTTTTCTTTCAAATTTGGCTCTAATCCAATCGTATCTATACACAATTGATTTAATATCATCAATACTACTCAACAAACTAATTCTTAAGACCAAATACAACTTTTACAACATTCTGCCCGGAATAGTAAATTTCAACCCCGGGCCCACATGGTCGGAACTCGGGGTTAGGACCAAAATCCGGTTACCCATCCCCTTACGAGTTCATGTATATTATTTGTTTCAAAATCGGACCTCAATTCGAGGTCCAATTTCCCAATTTATGAAAAACCCTATATTCTAACAAAAACAAGAAATTCTACCATGAAAACCTTTGATTTCTATTGAAAAACATGTTTAATGATGTTAGGAATTGAAAGAATTAAGTAAAAAGTGACTTACAATTGTTTTGATGAAGAAGGAATCCGTGAAGAATCGCAAATGGGTGTTTTTGTTTTGTAAAAAGTGAAGAAATGAACTGAAAATCGTGTTTTACAGGTCTCCGTGTTCGCATTTGCGAACATGGGTTCGCAATTGCGAACCCCGACCAATTTCTGGAGTTTGAAAAATAAGCTAAGGTTGGGAAGTTCGCATTTGCGAACTTTTGTTCGCATTTGCAAAGCCAAGGCAAATCTGGAGGCTTCGCATTTGCGAACATATGTTCGTATTTGCGAACATATGTTCGCATTTGCGAACACAGGCAGTAAAGGGCATTGTTCGCATTTGCGAACTATTGTTCGCATTTGCGAACATAGGCAGGACAAGGGGGCTTCGCATTTGCGAACAATTGTTCGCATTTGCGAACAAGGCTGGGTCATGAGGGGCTTCGCATTTGCGATCAAGGTTCGCATTTACGAGCCCTGCCTTGTTCTGCCCCCTTCGCAATTGCGAGAAATGCTTCGCAATTGCGAAGCCAACAACTGGGTGAAAAACCAGCAGTGCAAAAATTTAGAATTTAATCCAACGGCCTATCAAATCTTTACCCGAGCCCCCGGGCTCCAAACCAAACATGTACACAACCTCAAAAACACATTGTGAACTTGTTCGCGCGATCACATCGCCAATATCACATCGTGTTCATCAAACCAAGCCTCAAATTCATGATTTTTATACTTTTGGTTTTCAAAACTTTCAAACTTGGAACTCAAGGTCCAAAACATCTCAAACGACATCCGAATGTCACCAAACTTTATAGAAATCACATATATAATATTTAAGACTTGTACCGGGCATCGGAACCAAAATACGAGCCCGATACAAAGGTCAATTAATTCATTTCCTTTAACAATTACATCAAAAACAATTTCATAGAAAAATTCATAACTTGGGCTCTAGGCCTCAGAATTCGACTCCGGACGCATGTCCAAGTCCCATATTTTCCTACGGACCTCTCGGGACCACCCAATCTCGGGTCCGGATCCGTTTACCAAAAATGTTGACCGAAGTCAACCATATCAATATTAATATCATTTTTATCCACATTTCTCATAGAATTCATATTTTCTATCACAAAATCTTTCCGGCTACATGCTCGGATTGTGCACGTAAATCGAGGCAACATGGATTGAGGTTTTCAAGGCCTCAGAAGCTTGAAATGATTAATAAAATAAGTGATGACCCTTTGGGTCATCACAGAGCAAGAGATGCGGAGCAGATATCCTCACTTGTTTGATGCTCCAGGTATGTTTCTTAACCCGCTCGCGGACGAGCGTTTGTTTAAGTTGGGGAGAACGTAATGACCCGGCCCGTCGTTACGGGAATTACCATCCCGTTACCTTGCATTTATATATATCTTATGCTTTTAAATTAGTGTTAGAATATATCGGGTGAGTTAGGAGTGATTCGGGTTGAAAATGAAGCAAATAGCATGTTTGAAGGACGCTTGAATATGGGAAGTCAACCTAGAGTTGACTATTGAGTTAGAATGCTCGGAACCGGATTCCGATGATTCAACTAGTTTCGGGGGATCATTTATGACTTAGGAGAGCAATCGGAATTGAATTCGGAGGTCCGTTGTAGATTTAGGCTTGAATTGGCGAAGGTTGAATTTTGACGAAAACTGGATGGTAGGTGAGATTTTGATCCGGGGGTCGGAATGGGATTCCGACAATTTCTATAGCTTCGTTATGTGATTTTGGATATGTCTGCAAATTATTAGGTCCTTCGGACATCGTTTGATCGGGTTTTGGATTGAATGTTAGTTTTGAAGGTTTTAAAGAAAATTTAGGCTTGAATCCGTGTGTAAATGGTGATTTTGATGTTTAGTATGGTGTTTTTATGATCGGAACAAGTTCGTATCATGTTTTGGAGTATGTTGGTGGCTTTCGTTGGGGTCCCGGGGGTCTCGAGATGAATCCGGGGGTCCAAACGGACCATTCTTGGCCAAAGAAAAGAGCTGGTTTGCTGTCATAAGTGCAGCAGAAATCTACTCTCTGCGATCGCACTAATGAGCAAACGATCGCACTAATGAGCATGCGATCGCGTAGAGTAATGGTGAGGGGGAGAATTTTACCCTTCGCGATCGCAGGGCAAGGGACGCGATCGCATAAGGTCAAGAGAAGAAGCAACGCGATCGCAGGGGGCACGGTCGCGATCGCGTAGAGTAATCAGTTGCCCATCGCGATCGCATGAGGGTCTACGCGATCGCGTAGAAGGAAAAATATAGTCTGGGATTTTTGTGATACGCGATCGCAGGAGAAGAGACGCGATCGCGTGAGTCCGACTTTTTGAACATCGCGATCGCGTTAGGTTAAATGTTCTAGCAGTGAATTAAATCACAGAACAGAGTGCTTGCGGGTTCATTCACCCAAAACACAATTTTGAGCCCTAGAGAGAAGAAAACTCGAGGAAAACAATGAGAAATCATCGGGTATTCATCGGAGGTAAGATTCTTGACTTAAAAACATAATTTTATGGTAGGATTAACATCAATCTTCATGAATGTTGGTAGAATTTTGAAGAATTGTGGCCTAGGTATTGAAAACGGGAATTTTGAGTTTTGGAAGGCCATTTGAACTTCAATTTCGATAAATTTTATATGCACGGACTCGTGGCGAGACGAGGATCGCGTTGGTACTAATTTCGAAATTTTCCGAGTAGTGGGCCCGGGGTCGGGTTTTACCAACTTAGTGTATTTATGCAAATTTTATGTAAATTTAAATGGGTTATGATTCTTTGACCCGTATTTGATATAATTATTGTGATTTGATTAGATTCTACGCACGAGGCAGCGAATTTCAAAGGAAAAGGCATCACGAACGAATCTACGACCGGCTAGAGGTGAGTAGTTTGTGTATATGGTAGCCTGAGGGTTCGAAACCCCGGCTTAGCACATTGTGATGCTAGTAGGGCATGGCTCGCACACCGTGGAAGATGCGAGATTGATTGTGATTGGGGATTGAGACTTGGTCCATCCCAAAAATGAATAATATGTTATTAGTGTTGGAAATACACTGTATTTGATATATTTGTGGGCGTAAGCCTTGTTTGGGGCCTTGTGCCGACCTGTAGCGTCCTTAGAGGAAAATATTTATGTGATAGCTATATTTGCTTTATAACTGATCTCAGTCATGGAAATTGAAATCATATTATTGATATGTTAAGTCACCGATTTTTGCAAAATAAACAAAAGTAAAGTATTTTTTTTATAAATTGTGAAGTGGAAACTGAAATTTAGAAAAATGAACTATTTTTGTGACTTATCTGATTTATGTGGACTGAGGATGGATCGGGCTGCACGCCGCAACGGTTGATATGAGGATCGGACTGCACGCCGCAGTATTATTGCGCTTGGGCTGTAGGAGCCCCTCAGGAGTCTGTACACACCCCGGTGAGCGCCGTCGACGTTAAATGGATCGGGCTACACGCCGTAGCGGTTATGTGCATTGCATTGCATCTTTGTCTGTGAATTATCTGTGATAATTGTAATGTACTGTTGTTGCTAGTTCGTAGAAGGAATCAGACTGTAGTTTAGCTTTACTCTGTGGTATTTTGTGGATTTCCTACTTTTAGCAGCTTTTATATATTTATTACTCACTGAGTACTTAGTACTCACCCCTACTCCCTGTACCTTTTGTGTGCAGACTCAGGTACTCAGGAGCAGTAGACAGGCATTTGCAGTTGCTAAGGTAGCTGCCGACGTTCGCAGAACCTAGCTACTCCTCCTCTTTCCAGTTGTTATTTTGTATTCAGACTTGAGTATTTCTATACAGTATTCTCTATTCTCGTTGGGTTTTGTTAGAGGCTCTAGACTTGTGACTCCAGATCTTTGGGAGTGTCAGTTATTTTCGCACTTCTCCGTATTTTGTTCATTATTATTATTATTGGAGTTCTTAAACTCATATATTCTTCTTGGGATGTCCATTTGGGGCTGATATTCGATGTGATAGTAATTGTTGGTCTGGCTGGCCTAGCTTACTTGTTGGGCGCCATCACGACCGGATTTGGGTCGTGACAGTTGCCTACATATCCTTGGCTAAACAGGAATCAGGTCAGTGTAGTTCGGGAAGGTCTGTCAGTTTGAAACTACCAAGACTTTGCTGTTGCTACTACTGTAGCTATAATCACTGACTAACTCTTTGTTACACCGGGGATAAAATGAAAAATAAAGAATCTATTCTAAGCTATGATCCTATGAATTACAATAATTCCTATCTATTCCTTGTCTTCTTGTTCTTCCTTGCTTTTCCACATCTTATGCCACTATTTTATTTGCATCCTTCTTTTTTATTGATTTTTGATTATTTTCTTGTTTCTGACATACTGCTTACTTCCCTTTGGTGTGACTTCCAATTGTGTTTCTTGCCTCTAAGTTGATACCTATTAAAACAAAAACAAAAACAACGAAAACTTTTTCCTCTGCCCCAGTGTGGGGTTTTCCATGTGTCATGGTGTTACTCATATTGGATAAAACAATTAAAAATGCAAAAATGTATTCCCTTGTTATACAGGTGGGCGCCTGAACAGAAATAACAAATGCTGAAATGTATTCCCTTGTTATCCAGGTGGGCGCCTGAACAGAAATTAAAATGCAGAAATGTATTCCCTTATTATCCAGGTGGGCGCCTGAACAAAAATTAAAAATGCTGAAATGTATTCCCTTGTTATACAGGTGGGCGCCTGAACAAAAATTAAAAATGCGGAAATGTATTTCCTTGTTATACATGTGGGCGCTGAACAGAAATTAAAAATGCTGAAATGTATTCCCTTGTTATCCAGGTGGGCGCCTGAACAGAAAATAAAAAATGCAGAAATGTATTCCCTTGTTATCCAGGTGGGCACCTGATGCATGAAAATGAAAATGCAGAAAATATTCCCTTGTTATCCAGGTGGGCGCCTGATGCATGAAAATGAAAATGCAGAAAATATTCCCTTGTTATCCAGGTGGGTGCTTGATGCATGAAAATGAAAATGCAGAAAATATTCCCTTGTTATCCCGGTGGGCGCCTGATGCATGAATATGAAAATGCAGAAAATATTCCCTTGTTATCTTGGTGGGCGCCTGATGCATGAAAATGAAAATGCAAAAAATATTCCCTTGTTATCTAGGTGGGCGCCTGATGCATGAAAATACTGAAAACACATAATATATCCCTCGTTATCCAGGTGGGCGCCTGATGCATGAAAATGAAAATGCTAAAAATATTCCCTCAGTTTGATAACTTGGGTGTGAGTTTTGAAAAGATAATACCTCCCTTGCTGTTTGGGTAGGTTTATTGTTGACTGAATAAGTCCTCCTCCGCGGATTCCTCCTTTTATTGCTGTATTTCTTTTTGTGTTTTTCTTCTTCCACATTGGTCACATTCACTTTAAAGTGATTAGTAAGAATTTGAATCTTCTTGTTCCTGTCTAAATCAGTGAACAATCTTATTAGTTATAAAATGTTGGCAACTGGCATTTTGTTGACTTTTTTCCATTGCCTGCCTCTTCTTGCTTTATTCAGCTCTGCCGTCCTTTGCCAGATTTTCTTCAACCTTTCCTTTGTAATTCCCTTTTGTTTTTCTTTTTTTGTTTCTTTTCTTTTCAATTTTCTTTGGCTTTGATTCCCGTCCTCCTTTATTTGTTTTTTCTTTTATTTTCTCTTCGACCTAGTGTTATTGCACCTCTTAACATGAGAAGCTGGTAGTTAGCTTTCAATGGGCAACTATTTTTTTTTTGATCAATGAAATGCAGAAAAAATATGGATTAAAAGGAGTAAGAGTATTTTGGAGTAAGGACATAACTTATCTGGGTATGACAGTTGATTCCTCTGACCATGCCATGTATTTAAATTTCGACCCAGTCTGTCCAATCGAATTGTCGTTATCTTAACTCCATCTCTTCCTTCAACCCAAACCCATCTTGTTTTTGCTGTTTTTCTTCTTTCAACAGAATATTCCTCACTTTCTCCTTATGGTGCCGGTTAAGGTTTTCACTAATAAGACTCTCTCATTTATTCTCTCATCTTACAAACCTCTTACGGTGCCGGTTAAGGTTTTCACCGATAAGACTCTCTCATTTTTATTCTCTCAATCTCACAATCGCCTTACGGTGCCGGTTAAGGGTTTCACAGATAAGGCTCTCTCATATTTTATTTTTGTTTTTATTCTTTTGATTTCTGAACCACCGGGTACTGTCCATGCCCTGTTTCTCGTTATTCTCATTGTATCATTATTTTCTTGAAATTGATTAGAAGGTCTTTCTTTGGACTGTAATGTGGCTTTTGGATGGGTTCAGAAATAAGGGTATAAAGGCTCAAAATTTAACGAGGGTTCAAAAATATTTACAACTCTTGGAATCATAAACATAACTTCTGCCCCAGTTTCCATATTTGGGGGAATCTTGGATTTTATTTTATCATGACTGAACCTCAGTGAGGCTGCCTATGTACCCTTTTGGGATCAAGTCAAAACGTAGTTCGTACCACGTTCATATTCATCGTTGCATCTTGACTTTTCCCGACTTTCTTTTTGTCTTTTGTATGCATTTTTCGTTTGTTTGCATTTTTCTCTTTTTTTTCTTTTTTTTCTTTTTGTATCTTTTTTTTCTTTTTTTTCCATTTTTTTTTCATTTTTCTGTTCCTTGCATCATGAATGATTCCGAGAGAGGGGTATGAAAAGAATAAAACAAATAAGGCTCAATGGGGATGTCAATAGATAAAGTGTTTGGATAGAGAATAAAATGCCTTCATCATTTCAATTCCAAAATTATGACAAATACAATTATACAAATGAAAAAGGAATCATACATAATATCTCTTAACTACATCTGAGTTGATAGCATTCTCTACACATTTTCCTTCAATATCTGTCAAATATAGAGCTCCATTGGACAATACCCGTGATAGCATGAATGGTCCTTACCAATTCGGTGCAAATTTACCTTTCGCTTCAGCCCAATGAGGCAAAATACGACTCAGCACTAACTGTCTCACTTCAAATTTCCGCGGACGTACTTTCTTATTGTATGCTCTGGCCCTCCTCCGTTGATATAATTGTCCATGACAAACAGCCGCCAACCTCTTCTCATAAATCAAATTCAATTGTTCTAGCTGGGCTTTTACCCATTCATCATCATCGATTTCAGCCTCAGCTATGATATATAGAGAAGGTATCTAAATTTCTGCAGGTATGACTGCCTCTGTTCCATATACCAATGAGTAAGGTGTGGCACCGATTAAAGTACGTACAGTTGTATGATAACCCATAAGAGCGAATGGTAATTTTTCATGCCATTGCCATGACTCTTCCACCATTTTTCTGAGAATCTTCTTTATATTCTTATTTGCAGCTTCTACCGCCCCATTCTCTTTAGGCCTGTAAGGTGTAGAGTTATGATGCATGATTATGAACTTTTGACATGCTTCTTCCATGAGGTGACTGTTCAGATTTTCACCGTTGTCTGTGTTAATCACTTTAGGAATTCCAAAACGACATATGATATTTGTATGCACGAAATCCACAACCGCCTTCTTTGTCACTGCCTTAAATGTCTTCGCCTCCACCCATTTGGTGAAATAATCAATTGATACCAAGATAAATCTGTGCCCATTAGATGCTGCAGGCTCTATTGGTCCGATGACATCCATGTCCCAAGTAACAAATGGCCATGGTGTAGACATTGTATGTAACTCATAGGGTGGAGAGTGAATCAAATCCCCGTGTATTTGACATTGATGGAATTTCCTGACATACCTAATACAATCACGCACCATGGTGAGCCAATAATATCCTGCTCTCAGTATTTTCTTGGCTAAAATGTATTCGCTCATATGAGGTCCGCAAGCTCCCGCATGTACCTCAACCATAATTGTGTCAACTTGCTGCGCATTTATGCATCTCAATAGCCCCAAATCTGGTGTTCTTTTGTATACAACTCCTCCATTAAGGAAAAATCCATTTGCCGATCGTCTTATAGCCCTTTCCTGATCTCTAGTGGCTTGTTCTGGGTACCCTCATGTCCTCAAATATTCTTTGATATCATGATACCACGGCTCACCATCAAGTTCTTTTTCCACGGCGAAACGTAAGCATTTTGATCGCGCACTTGTATCTGTAACAGATCTACATAAGCTTTATCTAGGTGATGCAACATGGAGGATAATGTGGCCAAAGCATCTGCTACCTCATTGTGCATTCTTGGGAAGTGTTATGCAGACATTGTCGATAAGGTATCAACTTTAAATCTCTTGTTTCCCATTCTCCTTGAATCTAATGTATCAAAAGATCCGAGTCACCCATGACCAAAATCTATTGAACACCCATATCTATCGCCATCCTCAATCCCAATATGCATGCTTCATATTCGGCCATGTTGTTAGTGCAGAAAAATCGAAGCTGAGCGGTAACGGGATAATGCTGACCCATTTCTGAAAAAAGCACTGATCCAATTCCATCTCCCTTACTATTGACAGCTCCATCGAAGTACATTCTCCAGCCTGGCTTATCATTTTGCTCTTGTTCTTCAACATTCATTGCCTCCTCATCAGGAAAATATGTTTTTAACGGCTCATATTCATCATCCACTGGGTTTTCTGCTAAATGATCTGCAACTGCTTGCGCCTTCATTGCCGTACGTGTTTACATAGATGATGTCAAACTCTATGAGCAGAATTTGCCATTTAGCAAGTCTTCTTGTAGGCATAGGCTTCTAAAATATATACTTCAATGGATCCAACAGTGATTTCAAATATGTGGTATAAGCTGACAGGTAATGCTTCAGTTTTTGAGCAACCCACGTTAGAGCACAACACTTTCTCTCCAATTGAGTGTACTTTACCTCGTAAGATGTGAACTTTTTACTGAGGTAATATATCGCTTGCTCTTTCTTTCCTGTCTCGTCATGCTGCCCCAGTACGCATCCAAAAGAATTATCTAGCATAGTCAAATACAAGATCAGAGGTCTTCCCGGTTCTGGAGGAACTATTACTAGAGGATTGGCCAAATATTCCATAATCTTGTCAAAGGCTTCTTGGCTTTCATCAGTCCAATTTACCACAACATCATTCTTCAATAATTTGAAAATGGGTTCACACGTTAACGGCAACTGAGCAATAAACCTGCTGATATAATTCAATCTGCCCAATAAACTCATAACTTCTTTCTTATTCTTCGGCGGAGGCAAATTCTGGATTGATTTTATCTTTGATGGATCCAATTCAATACCATGCCGGCTTACTATAAACCCAGTAACTTTCCTGAAGGCACCCCGAAAGCACACTTTGCTAGATTGAGCTTGAGATTACATCTTCGGAGCCTGTGGAAAAAACTTTCTCAAGTCTTTGACATGGTCACATTGCTTTTTGGACTTAATGATGACATCGTCCACATATACTTCGATCTCTCGGTGCATCATATCATGAAACATAGTGGTCATTGCCCTAATGTATGTAGCCCCGGCATTCTTCAACCCAAACAGCATCACCCTATAACAATATGTTCCCCAAGGCGTGATAAAGGCTGTCTTTTCTGCATCTTCTTCGTCCATCAGGATCTAGCGATAACCCGCATAACAATCCACAAAACATCCAATTTCATGCTTGGCACAATTGTCAATCAGTACATGGATGTTTGGTAATGGAAAATTATCCTTTGGACTAGCTTTATTAAGGTCCCGGTAATCAACACACACCCTGGTCTTTCCATCCTTCTTCGGAACTGGCACCACATTAGCTAACCAGGTGGGATATTTAGTGACCCGTATGACCTTTGACTCGAATTGCTTATTGACTTTTTCTTTTATTTTCACACTGATGTCTGTTTTAAACTTTCTTAGCTTCTGTTTTACCGGCCGGCATTCTGGGTAAATGGTTAATTTATGTACCACCAGATCAGTACTGAGTCCGGGCATGTCATCATAGGACCAAGCAAATATGTCCTTGTACTCATGTAACAACTTGATTAAATCTTCTCTGAGGCAAGCCTCTAATTCACGCTGATCTTTGTTTCTCGGACATTCTCCTCACTTCCCAGATTAATGGATTCTCTCTCATTTAAGTTTGGTTTGGGTTTTTCCTCATAATGATTCAAATCTTTATTGATTTCCTCCAGTATTTCCTCATCCTCATATTCTACTTCATGTTCACTTTCAATTTCCTGTATAACTATTCGATTATCAAGACTGGACCAGGAATTCTTCATGCATGACATATCATTGGAATTAGCAAATATTGAACTGTACAAAAGAAGAAAAATAAAATAAGGCAAAATGGAAAAGGAAAATAAATTGCATTTCATTGATTTTTCAAAAAGGTAACAAGCATTGGATACATTTGTTTTCAATGGGATGTGGGATTACAAAATAAGACAACTTTTTTGGGAAATGAAATAGCCTCTCGAACCTTGCTAGGAGTTCCGCATCCGGTTTTATTTCAACGCGACTTGGCATAACAGTCGCCAATTGTCTTCGTGTACCAGGCCTAGTAAAGGAATCGGATAGTTTTGGAATAGGCTTTAGGAGGGACCAACTTTTCTTCTTCATTTTCTTGGCTCTTTGGATATCTGCAATGGTTGGCTCGAAACCCAAACCAAAAGTGTCATTACTGCCCGGGAGGTGGATTGGCTATGTTATACCTTGTAGAGTTACCCCTAAGCTTTTCCCCGGTGAAAACCCATTTCTTATCATTTCCTTGGCTACCATCACTGCTGTAGGAGCCACTGTGGGAATCGACATGTTTTCCCCCTCGGATATTTTAGTCACCACCACAGTGTCCATGACTTGATATACCCATGGGCCCTTATCTCCTTCAGTTTCTTCGAACGGTGTGATAACATTGCAGACATCATCGTCTCCATGCACTATGATCTCCTGTTGTTCCTATTCAAATTTTACCATCTGATGCAGAGAGGATGGCACAGTTTTCGCCGCGTGGATCCACGGACGTCCCAATAAAAGATTGTAAGACATAGCAACATCTAACACCTGTAACTCCATAGTGAAGTCCACTGGTCCAATAGTAATCTCTAGTATAATATCCCCTACAGTAGTCTTGCCACCTCCATCAAAACCTCGTACACAAGCACTGTTCTGATGGATTCTATCAGGATTGACCTTCAACTTTCCCAAGGTTGAGAGTGGGAAAATATTGGCACTGACCCGTTGTCCACCAGAACACGGGTAACTACAGATTCTTCACACTTCACTATGAGATATAGTGCTTTGTTATGCTCCGTTCCTTCAAGCGGGAACTCATTATCTGAAAATGTTATCTTGTTTGTCTCAAAGATCTTGTTCGTGATTTTCTCCAAATGGCATACTAAAATCTTCTCGGGCACATAGGCTTCATTCAAAATTTTCATCAACGCCTTTCTATGCTCATCAAAATGAATTATCAGTGATAACAATGAAATCTGTGCATGCGCTTTTCTCAATAGCTCCACTATTGAATAGTCTTGAGCCTTCATCTTTTTCAAGAACTCTTCCGCTTCCTCTTCAGTAACTGCCTTCTTCACATGAGTCAGTTTCTCCTTTACCACTTTTGTCTTCCTCAATTCTTCCGGGGCAGAGCATCGCCCGGAATGAGCTAAACCATGTATTTCATTGATTTCTCCTTTAACTTTCTTCCCCTTGTACATCATTGTAACTTTATCGTAGTTCCACGGTATGGCCCTGGTGTTCACGACTGGCATCTGCACCACTGGTTTGATAACCATAGGCTCCACATAAGCTCTCATTACAGTCAACAAAGGTTTAGGTCCGGGCACTACTACCTTCACGGGCTCAACCACTGATGGTTTCTTCATTGGTAACTCACCTGATGTTTTCTCCTTTTCAACTTCCCCTTCAAACTTGTTATTATCTTTAATCATCATCACTGATTGAGAAGGTTTCCTACTGCTCTCTCCAGCTCTAACTCTATCATATGCGTCTGATGATGGGCTGGCAATGGATTCTGTGTGATATTGGGAGTTTTCGGAGCTTGCACTTTGATCCTCCTGGTATCAATAAGTTCCTGTATGGCGGACTTTGAATGGGAACACCTTTCTGTATCATGTCCCCACGCCCCGGAACAATACTCACATCGAACTGATTGGTCTAGACTTCTGGGTGGTGGGTTTGGAATTTTTGGTTCAATAGGGCTTAACATCCCTAGCTCTCTCAAGCAGTAAAAAAGATTGGTATATGACTCCCCTAACGGAGTGAATGTTTTCTTTCTTTAGGCTCTTTCTCCTCTTACTTCTGGATCTGGACGAAAATTGGGTCGATTTGGATTTCGGTATGTTTTGGACAGCAGGTAGGCATTTTGTGCGTGGTAGACATTTTGTGGAGCTGGGGTACGCCGTGCATGTGGAGGTGTTGGGTAAGGTTGAGCATGTGGGACGAAAAAATGTGGATTGGATGGAGGATAATATGGTCGGGGTGGGTTATATGGTGCTGGTGGATATGGTTGGTATGGGCGAGGTGGATGATGATATGTATTGGGGCCCCGAGACCATGATCTACCTTAGATGACCGCGACTTCCTCCTTCTTCTTCTTGCCAATCGATCCTCCAGTTCCAGTTTGTATTGCTTGGTTTGTGGCCTTGATAGCCGAATAACTCATGATCTTATTTTTCTTTAGCCCCTCTTCTACAAAGTTTCCCATCTTGACCACCTCATTAAAGGTTTTTTCAATTGCTGATACCAGGTGGCCATAGTAAGTTGGCTCTAATGCCTGTAGAAAATAATCCACCATTTCTGCTTCTTTCATGGGAGGGTCTACTCGTGCACCCTGCTCCCTCCACCTGAACCCGTATTACCGAAAACGTTTCCCGGGTTTCTTCTCCATTTTAGTCAACGATAGCCTGTCAGGGATAATCTTTAGATTGTATTGGAAATGGTTGGTAAACGATTGAGCTAGGTCATCCCAGATGAACCACCTGGTATGATCCTGTTGAGTATACTATTCCAACGCTGAACCATTTAAGCTCTGGCTAAAATAATCCATAAGTAACTCGTCCCTTCCACCTGCTTTGCGCATTTTACTGCAGTAACCCCTCAGATGGGCTACCGGATCCCCGTCATACATATCAAACTTGGGTAACTTAAACCCGGCCGGGAGTTGTACCTCTGGAAACAAGCATAAATCTTTATACGCAACACTCACTTGGCCTCCTAACCCTTGTGTGTTACGAAAGGACTATTGAAGACTTTTCATCTTACGGGCCATCTCTTCTTGTTCCAAATTTCTGACAGGCCTTTCCTCTTCTGTCATGTCTATGAGCGGTGTGTAGGAGTCATGTTGCCTGAATGTTGGTTCTGGTGGATAATAATGAGTTTCCTGAACATGGAACACAGGTTCGCTGGAAGATTTGTGTATAGCAGCGGGTGGTGGTGCCACGTATACTGGAGCGACCTGAGGTGGTGGTGGTGGAACTTGTTTGGACAGTGGTGGTGGTGCTTGTGAAATTGTAGCGTAGTAATGTGGGTAAGTTGGGTATGTGGAGGATGAATTCATAGTGGGTGGTTCAGGATTCGGGTTTGTAGGAGGGACGTATGCTGGGTTGGCTGGATAGGAAGGCAAAGGTTGACCCCTAGACCAGGCCTGGTACACCTCTGACATCTGCTGTCTTAATTTGTACATCTCTTCTTTTATACTTTCGACTTCTACAACTTCTTCATCCTGTACCGGATCCATAATAGTGGGCTCGATTTCCTGAGTCATTGCATTGGTCATAGCTTTTGAACGTGTATTGTAGCTGTCATGTGCCAGAATGCCAGTTGCCAACTGAAAATCTGATACTCATCAACAACAAAACTCGTTACTAGTTAGCTCATAAGGGGTAAAATATCACAATTAAGAATCACAACTTTTGCATTAGTCATTATACATCATCCCGGCATTATTCCTTTTTGAACCTTCATTTTCTTTTCACCTCTGTTTTTTATTGCTTTTTTATTTGTTTCTTTTTCTCGTTTTCTTCTTTTCCATTTCTTTTTTTTTCATTTTTGTTTTTTTTTCGTTCCTACATGTTTGCCTAAAATAATTTGTATAAAAAGGAAGAAAATAACAGCAACTTCTTTTGAATTTATCATTGATACTCAAACATCGGTTACAAATGATGTTGTACTATAAATTCAAAAGAAAAATGCAAATACAAAATGCATGCCCTATGAATACATTAAAGCACCTAGTGCCCGCGAGACATCGTTCGGTCTTGCCGCGGGCCTATATGCTAATCCACTTTGGAGTTTGTCCAGGTCGGTCATTACTTTCTTTGCAAAGAACTTTACTGCTGCTGATGTGAATGTTGATTGGAAAATATCTTCACACAATTGGCATTTCCTTGTGATGTACTGAGCAATGTTGACGATTCTCTCCCTGATGACCCCTTTTTCCTGAAGCAACCTACCAATCTGTTTGGCACGAGCGTCTAAGGTTTGCTGGATCTCTTATTGTAGTTGTTGTAGCTCGAACTCTAACCGAGCCATAGCCATGTAGCAATGTTCTCTCTCTACTTCGAACTCTTTTGTTTGTTTGCTACTTTTGACTTCGTCTCTAATGATTTTCTTTCTGAATCGAGCTACCTCAACCTTGTGTTCATCTTGTAATTGCTGAACCATTTGAACTCTTTCCTCAACATTTCTGGCTTGTTGTTTCCGAACCCTAACTAATTCCTTTTCAGCTTTATCTAGATCAAAGCTATAGTCATTCACTTTGCACAGAAGATTTTCAATCAATTTCTCATCTCGGGCTAGGCGAACTGGGGTTTCGGCTGCGGTTTTTATCTTCGCAATTTGAGCCTTCAATATTTTGTTCTCTTTTCTCAGCTATTTCTTTTCTCCCTCATCGGATACAACTTGTAAATTGCTCTCGAATTTGAGGTCTTGGAATTGTTTCTCTAACAAGCTGATTCTGGCTCGGTACTCATTTTCTTTGGCCACCCAATCTTTGTGTTACTTAGACTGCTCGGCCAACTCTTGAATGTGAGGCCTCTTCATTGGTTTATCATGCTCTACATCCCAGCAATACTATGCGGCATACCCTGGTGATACTTCCCCTCGAGCTCGGTTTCCCACACAAGTGTCTACTCTCAAGCATTGGCATTCATTCCAGATCTATTGAATCTTTGCTTCCGGGAATTGTCCGTCCGGACTGATTTCTACGGCTTGTAGGCTGAGGTCCCCGTCTTTTGGTATAACCTGATATCTCCCAAGTTGCCATAGTACCCTATACGGTGCATAAGGCTGAATGCTTTGAAAACCCATTATCAAGAAATGCGACCCTTCTGTTGGCATGTATATCACCTCGTTGAGGGGCAACCATCCGTATGCCCAATCAATTTGGCTAGCAGTCAATGATCGCAAGTATGTAGTCCAACCTTTTGATCCTTCTGGCAGCTTAACTTTTTTTGTTCTCATATAAAATTCTTCAATGCATGTCTTTTTAGATGACCCGTAACTCGAGAACGGAGGATGATGACACAAATGTTCCATCAACCATATCTGGAGAAACAAATTGCATCCCTCAAAGAATTCATGCCCTGCTTTATAGGATGTGAGGGCACGGAAGATCAGCTACAACCATCAATGCTAGTGTGCTATTATCTTGCACACGAAGAGTACTGGCAACCCCGGTGACCCTTATATCAATATTTCCATCTTTCCTCGGCAATATGACTAATCCTAGGAATGCCACTATAAAGGCGAATCGCCTATGCTCTTCCCACTTGACTCGCTTAGATTTACTTTCAGAGTTTGTTCGTAGGGTCGTTAAATCCCCCAATATGACCATATCTGCGGTAGACGAAACTCAAAGTACAAAATCCGTGGGCCAAGTCTTCATTATGAACGCTCCTAGCGATTTTCAGGGAATCGAGGAATTTGTGCACTGTAATTGCCCTCGGAGCCACCGGGTATTTATCCTTCAGGGGAACCTCACCTTTCCCAATATAATAAGCAATTTGTTCTAATGTAGGAGTGAGCTCAAAATCTGAGAAGTGTAGAACATTATACGCACGATCCGAACAAGAAATGAGAGCCCGAATGATATAACCACGGGGTATTATGTCCATTAACGCAGTAAGATCTTTCAGTATCATTTGACCCAAACCTATCCTTCTTGACCCCGATCGTTCCACCATAACCTCAACTCCAAAGGGATTTTGTTCATTAAAGCATAGGGTTCATTTTGTACTATGCTCATCCTGCACATTTATTAAAGGCAATTTTATTCAGAAAAAGGGAAAATATATTTTTCAAAGACAATCTTTTCATTATTTTTTTGAAAGAATTAGCCTTTTCGGGCTATTTTATTTTAAAGAAAAAGACATGACTTCAAAGTGGCCATTTTTGCAAAATCAGCCTTCCGGCGTCCTTTCGGAACATTCGGCTATTTCCAAAAATAGCAATCACTTTGATTTATTGAAAACTTAAATTCGATATTTTTTGGTCATATTCTAAAAGGGTGGTTGGACCCATCAAGAGTTGCCTACGTATCCCACCTAATGGCGAGAATCAAACCTGCGTAGTTCGGTCAGATTATTTTGTGACGAATTATTTCAACTGTATTATTCCACCTATTTTTCAAACTTTCTTTTCAAATTTTGACAGAGTTTCATCAACATTTCAATACTTTCTATTCTATAATTTCTCTTTCTTTTTGTTTTTTAGGAATTTTGCCGGTCCACATAATAATCCGGGACAAATAAATGCAACATATAATATGCCCGGTCTCTGATATTTCGGGTCACCTGTCCTAGACGGACCCAACCCATGTGTTGAGTCCTCTAAGTCAAATATGATGCAAATAATCGTCCTAGATCTAAGTTAAATATCCTGATGTTTCATATGGTGCTAGACCGTGTACCTGAGTGGACAACTTAGATCGAGGAGGGGGCTATTTACCGAGGACCCGCGGGGTCGTTCGGCTTTGTAACTTATTCGGCCTCTATTTCTTATTTTTTGGTATGACATTAACAAAAAGGGGAGTCTCAACCAGTAAGCACATCCCCGGAGGTAAGAAGAGAAGGGTTTTCAACACAATTTTATATATACAATCCACGTAATATCAAAGCAGTAAACACATAACACGTTGATCAAAGCATATAATAAAGTCAAATAACATCAAGAACGACAATTCAATCGAGCTTGAATTCTTAAACCCTGAACCAAAGTTCTGGGTTGCTTATCCCCAGCAGAATCGCCAGATCTGTCACTCCTCCCTTTTTACTACCTCTTTTTCTTGAAATAAAGGGAATAAGGTATACCTCATTAATCACTAATACACCCGGGAAAGGATATAATAATCACCAACGAGGAAGGAGTTTTTCCACTTTAAGGACAATCGGATCGGGATTTTATTTAGAGTTTCAAAGTCGCCACTTGGGAAGATAATGGTGTCCCAAGTCACCGGTTAATCCCGAATCCGAGGAAAATTGACTCTGTTTAAACAGTCCGCGCAACTAGAAATTCGGATAAGGAATTCTGTTAACACGGGAGAAGGTGTTAGGCACTCCCGGATTCCGTGGTTTTAGCACGGTCGCTCAACTGTCGTTTTTGACTTTATTTGATTTCGTTATATGATTTTACAATATTTGAATGTTTTGTTTTTGATGTTTTAATAACTTGTGACGTCGCAAAAATGCATTTCAAGTCACACTGCAACTAGTACGGCTGCGACTTTTGACACGTTTCAGCTTCGTCGAGATTTAAGATTTGAGTCACATTAGATGTGCACTCTTATTAAGGAATGTATATTTAAAATCGTGCCTATAACTTCTAACGGCTTATTATACTTTAGGAAAGACCGTGGAATTCGCTAAACGGTCTTCCCGAGTCTATAACTTATTAACATTCAGATGAGGGCCTCGCATATTTTATTCTTGTACGAGGCTCGTCCCGTTATTTTTAGAAGTCCAATCATAATAAATGCTAAATTCTCTATTTTTTGTTTTTCCTTAATTGTTTTACTTGTTTCGTATTTTCAGAACTGTGTCCTGGCCCATTATTTCCATTTCCAGGCCTTGACATTTGTGGACTGAATTTAACAGTCTAGTTTACACAACTGGGTTTCAGAAACCCAGTATATATTAAAGCTGTTATTCGAAGACCCAGAAATGATTCCAATTAGATCTGGGCCTGTACTGTCTATCAAGCCCAAATCAGATGAGAGAAGTAGAAAGCAGAATCGAGATTTCATAACTAACATTCTAATATTCAACAAATGATAAAGTAAATCAACCAAAAGAATTTTTATTTCATAAGGAACTGGAGTACAAGTGTATCAACATTAATTCTAAGTTCTAACTATCAATTACTAATAGAACCTAATAGTAAAACTACTCGTTTCAGCTATTTTGAACAATGATACGATACTTAGCTATGCAAATTGAATCATTATTAACTACGAATTGTAACTCATGCTATTCTGGATTCGTTATTAAGCTAAATTGAATGACAAAGCATGCTGTATACTTGATTTACTCATTTTGAATTGTCATTATCTAATTAAGCGAATTGAGTTAATATGGTTATTATTCAGATTATGAAGCAAGTATTAACTAGGTGAATTGATTTTACAACTTAACCTGTTTTAAGCTAAATTTAGAGTGATTATGACTACGTGTACTCTACTCTACTCTATCTATTACATTGTTCGAGTCTCATATATACTTAACTATTACAGTTATTCCTATCAAATTACAGAAGATCTAATTGACAATTAACATAAAATCATTAAAAATATAGAAGAATATTCCATCCGAACAACTCATGACATTTTCATTTCCTCAATTAGCTGACAGTTACATATCTGGACAAAAATGTGTACCTGATTCAGCAAAGGGAAACTTATAAGTCTAGGATGCAAATGAGATGAAGGATAGTCAACGATCAACAACAGCAGAACAATAGAGAGCAAATCACAGCAGAATGGCAATAACAACCAAATATGATCTTCAAAACCCAGCAAATAAGCAAGCCAATGAACAAAATTAAGAAATCCAATTGAGTCCAGTAATATAGAACAACAGAACACCCTAGTTGAACTCCAGAATTTGCACTCGACTTCACTCAGAAATTTTACTCTCTATCTATGGTGTATAACTCTTAATTTTGTATTTCAGAATGTTTACTCTGAATTTCTAGAATCCAGCCTTTTTTCACGCTTATATGAAGCCTATTTATAAGTGATTTGGGTGAAATTTTGAGGGGGAAATTCAAAAATCTTATTATAAGTTCCCCCTCCTTAATTCTTCGATTAATTACAGTTTGGTACCCCTATTTCAGGCTCGAAATGCCATCCAGCCCTTGCTGGAAGGTTCTAGGGAATTCTTTTTGCTTCTTTTAAAGGCATATTACTATGGTGCCCTCACTTGCTAAGGACTTTCACAGTTATACATTTTTACTAGGTCTGTTTTACCCTTTATTTTGTGTCTAGTTACAGAAATACTAAGCCTGAAAGTCTGTTTTGTCCCTATAGGCTCTATTAAATTCACAATTATACCATTTTTTATTCCTTTTGTACCCTTAATACTATTTGTTATTTACCCGACCTTCTAATGGTCAGGGTATCTTAAGTTCATTGCCTATTTAATTACTGGCCATTATATTCTGATTCATTTAAGACTTGGCCAGATTTAACATTAGTTCCTTTTCAATTTTAGCCTCTTTTAAAATGTAACCCTTTTATTATCAATTAGTTAATCAGAATTAGTTGCAGACTTAGCCTGTTTTATTAACTTTAACTAATCAGACTTATATGGCAGAACTAACCACTCTAATGTTTTAGGAACAACCAAATTAATAGCCAGTCCCAAGTTATTTCATTATAGCCAGATTACTAACTAACTTGTTTTTACAGCTATAACCAATACCACAGAGCACAATAAGATTTAACATAGTCTAACATATGAATCCATTAGAAATATAGCCAATTTATGTCGTTTTGCACACATAGCCCCAATAAAAAATCATTCATCAATTAACTAGAACTCAGAGGGAAATTTGATAATGGTTGAATTCCAATTAACTAACTTGTAATTTCAGACATAGGCATAGTTAACAAATCAAACATAAAGAAGCATATTCACATCAGATTCATGTGTTGACTTATAGAAAACCCTAAGGAGCTAAACATATCAGTTACATGTAAATATTAAGATAGATGAGATAAACTAATGATGGAAATCCTCAGAAGACTAACAAACAAGAATATGCAAGAAACCATATAGAAATCTTAGAAGAAGCAAAGTCAAAAATCATGCTAGAACAAAGAAGTCTTTTGAAGACAATCAAACAGAAAATGTGCAAGAGATTTAATACAGAGAAATTAAAAGACAAAATAAGCAGAAAACATGCTAGAGATCAAATACAAAAAACAAAAAACATGCAAGAGATCGAAATACAGAAAATAAAAGGCAAAAACACTTAGCTTTGCAGCATTTGTCTCATGTTCTTTCTTTATTCTTCTTTATTTCTTTTCTTTCTTTTCTTTTTCCAGGCTTCAAGGTTTCAAAGACTTGAAGTCTAATTGTTTCCATATTTGTTTCAAATGAGTCTATTTTTTGGGTTTTTGGTGGTAGAAGGGTGTTATGGGTGTTATTGGAGTGTATTTGGGGTGGGTCGTGTTTGGGTGTTCGCCGGAGGTAGGGTTCCGGCGAACTTCTTTGGAAGATTCGAAAATTTCCAGGGTGATTCAAAGGAAACCAACTACATAGGGTGAAAGATCCCCTCATAGTGGTCCTAGGGTGTTAATTTGGGAGACAAAATCATAAGTTGAAGGTCACCGACAATTGCTCCGGTGATCGGACTTTCAAGAATGTAGGGTTTTTTCTAGTTTCCTAGGTTTCTAGGGTGGTTTTGGTGAGAAAGAGAGAAGGAAAGAGGTTTGGGGTTGATTTGTGGCCGGAGATGGCCATGGATTCTGGCCAGTCTCCATTGGAGGCGATGAAGAAGATGAAGAAGACGAGAGAGACCGGCGGCTAGGGTTTGTGTGTGTATAGGCGTGTATTAGTTTTTATCTCTAATGAATGGGATATGGAGTTTATATACTCCCTTGGACCTGGGCAATCCTGGCCTTTGGATCATTTTTGATCAACAGCCAGGATTGATTCCTATTAGACGATGTCGTTTGGTTTAATGAAGGAATGCCTGGCCTCCGTTGGATCTTCAAATATGGACGGCCAGGATTTATTTAGTATACTGCGTCGTTTAGTCATTTTAAGAGACTCCTTAGTGTCTTTTTGATCAATTTATTTGGATGGCCAATATTTAATCTTCTAACGACGCCGTTTCATTTATGTTCACACCGCCTCACATGGTCCGTTGGATCAATATCTCAACTGCTGAGATTTGATTCTTCAATACGCCATTGTTTCATTTAGCAATTAGACTTGACGATTTTTCTTTTGGGCTGTTACACTTTGGGCCTGAATTTGGCCCAATTTTATTGTGTTTTTGTGTATTTCCTCTTGTATTTAATTATTGCTTTTGTATTTTCTTTTTTACATTTTATTTTATCTTTTTGTATTCTCTTCAATTGTTAATTCACTTTTATTTTCCTATTTTTTTCTAATTTTTCTAGTATTTTTATGACATTTTTTGTTATTTTCTTTAATTTCCCGGTATTTTTTTGTATTTTTGTTAATTGTTTTTTACTTTCCTTGTTTTTTGTGACATTTTCTAATTAACTCTTTTTGTAGTTTTTTAATTTCAAATTGTTTCAATCACAATCACACACTTTATTTCAATTAAACACATAATTGCACATCAAAGATCTTATTTATTTTTAATACTGTAATTTGTTTGCTTAGGGCAAAAATCACGTGCTTACAATTAGTTTGGTGGGTTTTGAAAAGATTCATTATTTTCAGCAATCAGCTCATGGATTTTGTTGGGTTTTAGATGGGTTTGTGGTCCGTGAAGTAAAGATTCCAAGTTTGTATTATTTAGTTTGGTGGGGTTTTGAGTTTTGCTGCGTTATGGAAAATAGCAGAGCAGGACAACTCGCTGGATCAGATATTCATGACTTTCACACTTTGCAATATACAATTGAATTAGAGCCGAATTCGAAAGGAAAGGCATTACTTGAGGATTAAGTTGGCCGAAAACATTCGAGGTAAGTGTTTTATCTATCCTAGCTTAAGGGAATAAGATTAGAGTATAATAAATTACTATTTGGTAAATGATCGTGTGCGGTGTATAGGCGTGGAGACGAGTGTCTATACACCAGAGTCTAGCATCACCGTGGGTCTTTGTTTGTACATGTTTTTGAGATAATTTGGAAATCTTCTAAGCTAAATTATAATTTGCTACAAATGTGAAGAGTTTGAGAATAAACTGTGAAATATTAATATTTTGGAGCGTTGGCTTGAATGATAAATACTATTGAGTTAAATTTTAAAGTATTGAAAGGAGTTGTGATTAATCCCTTGCCGGGATGGTTAAATATACTAAGATTACCCTTTCAGGGATGTGAAAGTTATTGATATTGTTCTCTTGCTGGGACTCGATTGTTAATTGTGTTATTCCCTTGCCTGGACATTTCTTATTATTGTTTATTTCTCTCGCCCGTTTGGTTATGATTGTTGTTTGGACGAGGAAGAGTGATAATGCACGAAGGGTCATTCCGTGCCATTTTTAATTATATTTGCACGAAGGGTCATTCTGTGCCATGTTTTAACAATTTATGCATGACGGATTTTTTCGTGCCATTGTTGATTAGATTTGCACGAAAGGTCATTCCGTGCCATGATATGAGAGTTATGTGAGGGAAATAACGAAGGGTGATGCCGTGCATTCTATTTGATTGCTTTGGGTGAGGATGAGAGTAAAAGTAGAAGGGTGATGTCATGCATTCTCTTTGATTGCTTTGGGTCAGGATGAGAGTAAAAGCACGGAGGTTGATGCCGTACAATTGTTGGATTTCTTATTTTGATATTTATTATTGTGCCATGTTTCTTAATTACATTGGTTGCTTTTATATTCGGCTTGTGCTCCCCATAGCATGTTTTCCATCCCTTCTTGCTGTTTAGTTCGGTACTTCGTTTCCTTTTGTTGTACAAATGTAAATTTTGAACTGCATAGGTTTATGTGAGTGTCTGGTCCTATCTTTGTCAGTACTTTGCCAGGATAGGACAAGCACTTACCAGCACATGGGGTCAGTTGTGCTGGTGCTACGCTCTGTGCTCTTTTTGCGCAGATACAGGTCTGGGACAACAACAGTAGAAGTAATGCGAGTGTTGGTATTTCGACCAGCGAGACACCAAGGTAGCCTTGCAGGCGTCCGCAGGACTCGTTGTCTCCTCTATATTTATTTTCAGTCTGTTATCTTATGTATTCAAGACAAACAATTTTATATTTCTTTCAGACAGTTATATGTAGTACTCTTAGCAATTCGTGAGCTAGTGACACCAGGTTTTAGGGTAGTGATGTGTTTCGAAATTCCGCATTATTATATTATTTTATTAAACATAAAAGTTTTCCGCATTTATTTGAATTGTTTTTAGCATATTATATGGTTGATATTGATAAAGAATGTGTAGGGTTTGGCTGACCTAGCTCTATTAGTAGGCACCATTACAACGTCCGATGGTGGGATAAATCCGGGTCATGACAAGTTGGTATCAGAACTCTAGGTTACATAGGTCTCGCTGCTCACAGACAACCTTAGTTGAGTGTGAGAGATTGGTACGGAGACGTTTGTATTTATCCCAGAGGCTACAAAGTTAGGAAACGTTTCCCTTTTGTTCTTTCTTATCGTGCGAATTTGTTCTTCAAATGTTAAATTAAATTTCTACTCTTGTCTTCCCACGAATGGCGGAGTCACGTACCACTTCTTCTGCCGAACAATGGCACAGGCTGGCGATAGATCAACTACGCCTTCAGAACTTTTACGGAGGCCGGATAGGTTTCACCAAACTCTTTGCTACCACCTTCAGCGGTGCATCTTTTGAGAACCCGTGGTGTTATGCTTGACCGCTGCTATGAGATATTATAGAATGTGGGAATAGTCGAAAGCGAGGGGGTTGATTCTACTCTTCTTCGGATGGCAAATAAAGAAGTGGGAACATAATGTATGTTTTAACCAGTTGTGGTTTCAATGGACCTTGACGTCTGGTTGATTTATTAGATTTGTGAAGGACAAATATTGTGAATTATTGGATGTAGTGACTCTGACTTACAACCAAAAGGGGGAATTCCACTATTAGTGAATGGACCGGATGACCATGTGTTATGTCAGTTTGTCTTGGAATGTATGTATATATGGTATGGAAAGGTCTCCCAAACAAACTATACATATTTAAGGTTTGGTACTCTGCAAGGGGTAAGAATCACCCCAGAGATAACGAAGAGTATATGAGTAAATGGGGTAGCTCAGCAGTGTTAAGCCATCATAGCAAGAAAGAGCAAACCGGCCAATGCAACACTACCTACTCAAATCTATTTTAAGATAATGTTCTGAAGGAGTTTACCTCCCAGATTCTCTGCAATATGTGGTATATGCGATCTGAACGGTTGTACCAGGTCACCATGACAGTGTCCGAATATGTCGTCATGTGCAATAAGTTAACTGAGCCTCAAAGGAATTGTTGTAAATGTGGTAGTTTGGAGAAATATAATTTAGGAAAGCACTTAGTCTACGTACTCCATTGACAATATTTATCTTACAAGACCAACCAGAGGTAGAGGTCAGGATGTTAGAGGTGGAGGTGAGACTCCTAGAGGTGGAGACCCAGCTGTTAATATAATTTCTATGGTAAGGCTGAGGTCACTACACCAGATGGTGTCATCACATGTACAATTCAGAATGTTATAAACAAGATAATTTTCCTTAATTTGATTTGATTTTTGAAAAAGTTAGGCGAGTCCCTTTAATATTCCCCACTCGTGAGTGAGCTTCGTAACCATCAAATCTACTTATGAGAATACTCAAGTTGTGCTATTATATGGAGATAACTATCCCTATTATTATGTGTTGGTCACTAAGAATATTCATGAGACTAAAAGTGACTTTATATTACTTACTAAAATGGGATTTGATGTAATTCCTGGAACAATTAATTTCAATTGTTAATTGTATGCCCTATCAGTATGAGGGTATATTTTATGTCGTGATTTTCTTTGACGGACAATTATTGAAAAAAAGAAAGAAAGGAAATGAAAAAATTTCGGCAGGCACAATGTGCAAATACTTGTGATTCAGAGTCGAGGATGAGGTCCTCAAATTTTGCATAATGTGAAATATTTTTAAACCGAGCTTCAAGCTGCGGTGGATATCATATGAAGACAAGGTCTTTGTCATGACCCCAAAACCCTCAATCAGGGAATCACAAGCCATCAAAGCAATTATATTACTGAGCGCTCTCGAGTGCGCATACAGACGTATGGAAGGAATTTCCAAGAATTATATCTCAAGCTGAATCAAGTACGCACGATAAGAATTCCAAGAAATGTGAAGTGTTTCCCAAAGTTTTGCAGCCTCCCGAGGATAAGTACAGGCGTCCCTGTACCGATCCACAAGACTCTACCAGCCGGCTCAAGACTCATGAGGCCTAGTAACCTAGGCTCTGATACAAACTTGTCACGACCCCAAAACCCAATCGTGATGGCGCCCAGCACATTGCTAGGTCAGCCCAACCAACCATTCATCACACAGAGCTATCATCTCTCACTTTACCCTTTTTAGGCATAAACAATAATAATATAATGAAATGACATCTACCACATCGGGGATAGATATCCCAAAACTAGTATAAACCTCCCACCGAATCAGGAGTCATAAGTCATGAGCCTCTACCAGAATTTATAAACTTTGATAGTGTATACAACTGTGCACAAGTGTGAGATAGACAGAAAAAAATAAAGATAAACTGGAGAGTCAGGTTCTGCGGACGCTGGCAGCTACCTCGACTGTCCAAATGCACTCCCAAGCAGCTATTAAATCAGCTCTGCTATGACGTACCTGGATCTGCACACAAGGTGCAGGGAGTTGGGTGTGAGTACTTCCAACTCAGCGGTAATAAAAGTAAATAATGTTGAAGGAAAGAAAACCACGCAAAGCACTATCTCATGCTACACAACACATGACTATCTTTCAACTTCAATACACTATCATTTTATTCCTTTTCAGCATATGTGAGTAGATTATTTAGAAATGTCAATTTTTAGCTTTTTGTCATTCATGATAACATACCAATACCTGGGTAAAATCTCAAACAGTGCAAGTCTGCACTCAAATCAGCCCCTTGGGCTCAACACTCCTTAACAATTTCCACCAGGAGATCTGGTCAATAAGGCAAATATTGCATGTGTGCCAGTAATGTATGAGTGCTAAATGTTATGCCACGTAGTACAAAGAAACCAATGTATGTATGTCATGCAATGCATATGACACTATAGCGTACAACTCGATCCATGCAAATGCGCCAGCGCTCAGTGTGGGGGTTCAGACTCCGGACGGGCTCCTACAGCCCAAGCGCAATATCAATATCACACCCGCTGCGGTGCGCAACCCGATCCATATACCACTGCGGCGTGCAGTATGATCCATGCATGTGTATGCATATGTTCACATAAATTGTCATGCCTTAACATATGGCCCTCGGCCCTAATCAGTCTAACAAATAATCAAGAAAACCCCTCGGGCAACGGTATCATATTAGCTCACAGCTAGAAATGTCATTAAGACCTTGTTCAAGTTTTTCATAACTTTATAAGAAAAATGTTGAGTAGTAAAATTCCATTTGAAACCTTAAATTAAGGTAGAAATATGCTCAGTGTTATCAAGACAGTGATACCAATCCCTGAAGGATTCAAATAATCAGCACGAAGCCCAAGCATGATAATTAGTCCAATTCATGATAATTAATATCTTTTATTAGGACGTCAATTCAATTTCACGAAATTAGGTGTTATTATTCATTACGCGGGACGGACCAAGTCACAATCTCCAATGGTGCTCTACCCCACGCCCGTTATCCGGCGTGCAAGTCACCTCAATACAACACTAAGATGTGCAAGTTCGGGGTTTACTAACCCTCAGGACATCATTTACAAGTATTACCCACCTCGATCCAGCGAATATTCAATCTCCATGATGTTTTAGCTCCTCGAACCAGCATCCACGCATGCCAAAACTAGCCAAATTTAGTACAAATATGTCAAAATAGGCTAACGGAACAACACCCAATCGAACACAGTCAAATTACATAAAAAACCACAAAGTTGCCCAAACCCGACTTTCGGTACACTTCTCGAAAAATTACAAAAGTTACATATTCGGATTTCTTATCTCAACACGAGTCCATACATATAAAGTTTGCCAAAATTGGACTGTGTTTGCCCATTCAAATCGATGTTTTACCATAACCCAGGCTTAGGGCTAAATTTCCCCATTAATTCATTCAATTTCAGTGAAATAGAGAAGGATTCTAAGATAAAAACACATAATTGGACCATAAAACTTACCTCCGATGATAACCCGATGAAATCCCGGCAATTCCCATCCAAAAGCTCTCAAGAATGACAAAAAATGGTGGAAAAGTGGGTTGATTTCACGACTGAAATGTTTTAAAAACATGCTGCCCAGGCATATTACTCATTGCGATCGCGGGAATCGCTCCGCGATCGCGGAGAACAAAATTTTTGGCCCAAAATTTACCCTTCGCGATCGCGGGAAATGCTTCGCGATTGCGGTGAACAAATTTCGGTTCCTCCGGACAAGCTTCCGTATAATGGTCATAACGTTTTGTACACAACTCCAAATGATGAATGGTTTGATTTTCTGAAAACAAGACACATAGTCCTATAACTGTCATTTGTTGATCATTCCCTGAATCCTTATACATTTCGAGATATAAGCTACCCAATTTATACATATGTATTAGCGATCCTTCTCCGATACCCTATAGTGTAACGTCCATAACCTTTGATACAAATGTCCATATCAAGATTTCTTTATCTTTTGGAAAACTAGACACGATGCACTACAACTTTTGTTTTTGAATTACCTCAAAATTCCTTGTATATAAAACGATATCAGCTTCCGAAATAAGATTAATGCAACAGAAATTTTCCTTCTTCGCGATCCTGGAGCATTTCACGCGATCGCGATTCATTAATATTTTTCGCACATTTTACTCACCGCGATCGCGACCCATTGTCCGCGATGGCGTAGAACACTGCTACAGACATAAACCAGCAGTTAAAATTGGCCTAGAAATGGTCCGAAACCACCCCGAAACTCACCCGAGGCCCCCGGACCTCAACCAAAAGCACCAACACGTCCTATAACCTTATTCGAGCTTGTTCCAATCATCAAAACTCTATCGTTAACATCAAAATCGTCCGTTTTCAACAAATTCAAGCTTAAATTTAACTTTAACTTCAAAAATTCACATTCGATCAAAAACCCGACCAAACGATGTCCGAATGACCTGAAAATTTGCAGGCATATCCAAAATCACCTAACGGAGCTATTGCAACTGTCGGAATTCCATTCCGACTCTCGTATCAAAATCTCACCTACCGTTCGGATTTCCCAAAATTCAACCTTAGCCAATTCAAGCCTAAAACTACACCAGACCTCCAAATTCAAGTCTGATCGCTTTCCTAAGCCACAAATGACCTCCCGGAGCTGACCGAATCATCAAAATTCGATTCTGAGCTCTCTAACTCAGAAGTCAACGTCCAGTTGACTTTTCCCAACTAGTCCTTCTTCTAAGAGACTACTTGCCTCATTTCCAACTAAATTCAATCCGGATTGACTCAAACTCACCAAACATGTATATTGAAACATTGACAAGCATATAAGGGGGATAACGGGGTGATAACTCACATGATGACGGGCCGGGTCATCACATTCTCCCCAACTTAAGAAAACTCTCGTCCTCGAGCGGACCAAGAGGTTTACTAGAAGTAACCCAGCAGCTGAATGACCTTACCAAGCATATATTCAAGGCAATCCCCCGTCACCCTATCTCATATAAGTCTGGTACACACTATAGCTGGAAATCTCACAGCCCACTTGAACCATAAACCACATTGCACTTTCCGAAATCACATACCAAATCCTAGTCTCATGCCTATACTCAGGATACACATGATCCAACTGTAATAGCCCATACTCGCCATTCCGGGTGAGATCACATGATGTATCAAACAACCCAATCGCTCGAGACGATGGCGTCGGATCTAAATAATTGCCCACGGCAACCAAATACTAACTGAAAAACCCCTTTTTCATTAGCTAAAGTCTTACTCCGTTACCTTCACGTCCTGCCCACGGCAGTTGAAACACACGATATATCGAATCCATCTCTTAGCTCAGCCATTCGTGAATACATTTCCCTTTTTAACTGATACCACAACAGATTCCAGAGCAAAACCCCGATATTACCTTTCTAACTAGCTGAAATCACATATGCTCGCACCCATTAATGATTCCAATGATCATTTTGATTATAACACACCGCACTGGTGATATGACACCTCAACACCGGCCTAAGCCGTGACGAGCACAACACAGGCTCCAATAAGAAATGCCTGAACATACTCAAATCATAACAGCAGATTCAAATGAAAGAGCTATAATTCAATTCATTCGTACCATCATAACATAGAACTGAGATCCTGTCTCACATAATAGAGTACCTGAATCCTCCTTGAAATGTCATAAAATCACGTGGCCTTGCCACAACTCGTGATTCTATCCAAACACTATTACTCATGGAGCACTTCAAGTCACCATGCTCAAAACGATCAGCCACGCACATATTTAGGTTTGAACCCAAGGAATCAATCTCACCCACTGTGAAACAATTAATATATGCTATCAAATCCTGAAAGGATACAACCTATGTGCTATTCGCCGAGCGATACCCAATACGGACCTTTCCTCAAAAGTCAGGAAGTATTGTATACAAGGTAACATATAATTAAGTCTATTTTCACATTACACTATTGTGGTGCGCAACCCGTTCCAATAACATACCCGTGGCGGCGTGCCACCCGATCTAGTCGTGCCACCCGATCCTGATACCATACATGTGGCAGAGTGCCACCCGATCCACGCATAGATCTTGCAAAAGGGAATGCACATCGAGTCAAGTTGCTCATTGCAACAAATATATATATATATAGCCTCAAGCTCGGCCACAGGAAACGCATCCGACCAAGTTCCTCAATATTGGAGCTGAATCAATGGTAGATACCTCTACACTGACATCCGCCACGAAGGCCCAACTTACAAAGCAATACCTACCAGCCGTCCGGTGGCCCTAGGGTACATCTACCCTACTGGAGCATGATCTGATGCACTCTGCCACGCAATTTGTGACATTTTTCCGACATAGTCCATATCACATTAGTCTAGACAACCTGGCTTATGACAACCAGTCCTGCAATCATATATCATTATTCAAATTCATCGTATCAAGTAACGAGAGAGCCATTAGGGCTTCCAATTTCCAATAACCGCTAAACGGCGCCGATACACACGATATACCACTACTGCGTAGGTGGATTACGAGAACTTCTAGTCTCCAACACATATGTAACACATGAATCACTATGCCTGATTCCACACTCCACCGTACGAATACATAACACACATCAAACATCCATTCATACCACGTAAGCCATTCAGAAATTTCCCTACGCCATCAGCAACTCAATCATCACCGTCAATCCAACAAGAGGATACAACAATACCACTAGATATTATCAGTTTACATTACCTTGCCCTTTTGACCATATACTCTGCCAAATCACTAGAATAGCAGTACCATTTTCCTTAATCATCAGAAAGATTGATTCTCAGATTATCTGTAGCTGCCCACGCTGCTTGAGAATTTTAATGACTTCCCATATGGAAGAAGAATCATTACACATTCCATGCTTCGCATGCCGACAGGAAATATACTCATTTTCAAACCATGGTAAAATACATCACAAACTCTTTCTTCCAATTCGTTAAATAATTTTAACTGCCATGACTGAGTCCTTTTTCCCACATCAAGCTACGCAACTGCCAGCACTCAAGAGCTTTATTGCACCATATCTGCAAGACTCATTACTTCGAACACATACCAGGAATTAATCGTATCCTTATCATACCGTTTCAGTCTATTAACAAGTTGTTCCATTTACCCAATTCCTTTCTGATTCATCTTTAGTTTAATATTAGCCTTTACTGCAGCGCCACAATACCTCAACTGAGGTTACCACACGAGACTCGTACATAAGACCACATGGTCTAAGACCCATAAGCCACTGAATACTCTCTCAATGTTTCCCAGAAGTAACACATTCTACAATACTTTATTTTGAAGAACTTCCTGCGATTTTGAATTGTTATCATTACTTTCCAATATGGATACCTAGAATTCCATCATTCACATAACATAACACAAGCCTTGATCTTTTCTAACAAAATCACCGTCTTTAGCCACATACACCATCTTAAGACACCTAACTGTTACAAGCAAAATCTTGAACACCGCAACACCATTCTCGGGTGTCATGCACCCTTATTCAGCTGTAGTTCAACTATCTTATTGAACAGAACCACTCGTGCCTTGTTAGAACTCTAACATCCCAAAACATGATTACATATAGATACGATTAACTATCTTTCTTTTCTATACACCGAACATTCCTTACCAACAGCAGTTCAAACCATCCCAGTATTTTTTTTGTTCACATCTACAAAGCACCATAACCTTGTCAAAATTTTCCCAACATACTTAAAGACAGTACCCACATAACACACAACCATGAAATTAGTTAATTAATACCAACCTCCCTAACTTGGCTCGAAGCCATACATCAAAGCACTTTTAACCACTCATATCATTATTTCTCAAATGATGCCGCAACGTTACAATGAGATTAAACTCGAGTCATTTACAAGCTTTGGCGAAGACTCGGATTATCAGAAATCTTAACTCTTCCGCAATTCTTGCATTTATACACACACAATAGTTAAGCCCTTTCCTTAGGTGACAAAATCTTTTCTAAGTCTCAAATTTTCCAAAAATTTCGGTAGAGTTTCCTTTGTAATTTGTCCTATCCACCTGCCAGAGGATCACCAAAACCATCCTAACAATACATCGGCAATTTGACAAGACATCATAATGCACATAGCATAACACATTTGATCTTTGTGAGTCTGAACTCATACTACCACACGTAATGCACTTTACCTTTCCATTAAGAGACATGAACATATTCACCACGCCCGTAGCTAGGACTACACAACAAATCACAATAAGAGTCTAACACCTAACAACTCATCATTATCAAGTTGCCATTTCCATAATTTGGGACAATACTGGTCATATAATTTCATAATACCAGCTCGCGGAATTAGCACCTTAGTGCTCAAGCCATAGACAAAGATCTGGCCTTAAGTCCTCCCGACTGGCCCAACATGAACTCATAGAGATTATATCTCTCCCCTCGTTCGGGGAAATCACAAGCCATAAGGCAATTATATTACTGAGCGCTCGATGCGTACACAGACGTGTGGAAGGAATTTCAAAAATTATATCTCAAGTTGAATCAAGTACACACGATAAGAATTCCAAGAAATGTGAAGTGTTTCCTAAAGGTTCGCAGCCTCCCGAGGATAAGTACAGGTGTCCCTGTCCACCACTGCCGCTAGGTCCGTCGACTTTACTCCTAAAGTATTTAACGGCAACATGTATTCTGTCACGACCCCAAAACCCTGTCGTGATAGCGCCTAGCACATTGCTAGGCCAGCCCGACCAATCATTCATAACACGGAGCTATCAGCTCTCACTTTACCCTTTTTAGGCATAAACAACAATAATATAATGAAATGACATCTAGCACATCAGGGATAGATATCCCAAAATCAGTATAAACCTCCCACCGAATCAGGAGTCATAAGTCATGCGCCCCTACCAGAATTTATAAACTGTGATAGTGTATACAACTGTGCACAAGTGTGGGATAGATAGAACAAAATAAAGATCAATTGGAGAGTCAGGTCCTGCGTACGCTGGAACCTACCTCGACTGTCCAAATGCACTCCCAAGCAGCTATAAAATTAGCTCTGCTGTTATGTACCTGGATCTGCGCACAAGTTGCAGGGAGTCAGGTGTGTGTACTTCCAACTCAGTGGTAACAAAAGTAAATAATGTTGAAGGAAAGAAAACCACGCAAAGCACTATCTCATGCTACACAACACAGAACTATCTTTGAACTTCAATACACTATCATTTTATTCCTTTTCAGCATATGTGAGTAGATTATTTTGAAATCTCAATTTTTAGCTTTCTGTATTTCATGATAACATACCAATACCTGGGTAAAATCTCAAACAGTGCAAGTCTGCACTCAAATCAGCCCCTTGGGCTCAGCACTCCTTAACAATTTTCACCAGGAGATCTGGTCAATAAGGCAAATAATGCATATGTGCCAGTAATGTATGAGTGCTAAATGTTATGCCATATAGTACAAAAAAACAAATGTATGTATGTCATGCAATGCATATGACGATATGGCGTACACCCCGATCCATGCAAAGGTGGTCGCGCTCACTGTGGGGGTTCAGACTCCGGAGGGGCAACTACAGCCCAAGCGAAATATCAATATCACACCTGCTGCGGCACGCAACCCGATCCATATACCACTGCGACGTGCAGTCCAATCCATGCATGTGTATTCATATGTTCACATAAATTGTCATGCCCTAACATATGTCCCTCAACCCCAATCAATCTAACAAATAATCAAGAAATCCCATCGGGCAACGGTATCATATTAGCTCACAGCTAGAAATGTCATTAAGACCTTGTTCAAGTTTTTCATAACTTTATAAGAAAAATGCTGAGTAGTAAAATACCATTTGAAACCTTAAATTAAGGTAAAATTATGCTCAGTGTTATCAAGACAGTGATACCAATCCCTGAAGGATTCAAATAATTGACACGAAGCCCAAGCATGATAATTAGTCCAATTCATGATAATTAATATCTTTTATTAGGATGTCAATTCAATTTCAAGAAATTAGGTGTTATTATTCATTACGCGGGATGGATAGTCACAGTCTCCAATGGTGCTCTACCCACGCCCGTTATTCGGCGTGCAAGTCACCTCAATACAGCACTAAGATGTGCAGGTCCGAGGTGTACTAACCCTCAGGACATCATTTACAAGTATTACCCACCTCGATCCGGCAAAAACTCAAACTCCGCGATGCTTTAGCTCCTCAAACCAGCATCCACACATGCCAAAACTAGCCAAATTCAGCACAAATATGTCAAAATTGGCTAACGGAACAACACCCAATCGAACACAGTCAAATTACATGAAAAACCACAAAGTTGCCAAAACCCGACTTTTGGTACACTTCTCGAAAAATTACAAAAGTTATATATTCGAATTTCTTATCTCAACACGAGTCCATACATATAACGTTTGCCAAAATCGGACTCCGTTTGCCCATTCAAATCGATGTTTTACCATAACCCAGGCTTAGGGCTAAATTCCCCCATTAATTCATTCAATTTCAGTGAAATAGAGAAGGATTCTAAGATAAAAACACATATTTGAACCATAAAACTTACCTCCGATGATAACCCGATGAAATCCCGGCAATTCTCGCCCAAAAGCTCTCAAGAATGACCAAAAATAGTGGAAACGTGGGTTGATTTTGTGACTGAAATGTTTTAAAAACATTTTGCCCAGGCATATTACTCATCGCGATTGCGGGAATCGCTCCGGATCACGGAATGTTTGGCCCAAAATTTACCCTTCGCGATCGCGGTGAACAAATTCCGGTTCCTCCGGATAGGCTTCAGTATAATGGTCATAACCTTTTGCAACAACTCCAAATAATGAACGGTTTAATGTTCTGGAAACTAGACACATAGGTCTATAACTTTCATTCGTTGCTCATTTCCTGAATCCTTATAAATTTCGAGATATAAGCTTCCTAATTTATACATGTATATTAGAGATCCTTCTCGGACACCCTATAGTGCAACGTCCATAACTTTTGATACACATGTCCAAATAAATATTTCTTTATCTTTATTAAAACTAGACACGATGCTATACAACTTTCGTATTTGAATTACCTTAAAATTCCTTGTAGATAAAAAGCAATGAGCTTCCGAAATAGGATCAATGCAACATAAATTTTCCTTCTTCGCGATCGCGGAGCATTTCACGCGATCGCGATTCATTAATATTTTTTGCACATTTTACTCACCGCGATTGTGACCCATTGTCCGCGATCACGTAGAACACTGCTACAGACATAAAGCAAGAGTTAAAAATGGCCTAGAAATTGTCTGAAACCACCCCGAAATTGACCCGAGGCCCCCGAAACCTCAACCAAAAGCACCAACACATCCTATAACCTTATTCGAACTTGTTCCAATCATCAAAACTCTATCGTTAACATCAAAATCGTCCGTTTTCAACAAATTCAAGCTTAAGTTTAACTTTAACTTCAAAAATTCACATTCGATCAAAAATCCGACCAAACAATGTCCGCATGACCTAAAAATTTGCAGGCATATCCAAAATCACCTAACGGAGCTACTACAACTATCGAAATTCCATTCCAACTCCCGGATAAAAATCTCACCTACCGTTTGGATTTCCCAAAATTCAAACTTAGCCAATTCAAGCCTAAAACTGCACCGGACCTCCAAATTCAAGTACGGTCGCTTTCCTAAGCCACAAATGACCTCCCGGAGCTGACCGAATCATCAGAATTCGATTCCGAGCTCTCTAACTCACAAGTCAACATCCAGTTGACTTTTCCCAAGTATTCCTTCTTCTAAGAGATTATTTGCCTCATTTCCAACCAAATTCAATCCGAATTGACTCAAACTCACCAAACATGCATATTGAAATATTGACAAGCATATAAGGGGGATAACGGGGTGATAACTCACATGATGACGGGCCGAGTCATCACAGTCCTGGTGCTAAAGGTTTATGTGTTTAAAATTCTCCTTTTTGTTATAAATATATTATATTATGGATGTTCGTACTCCGTTGTGAATAAGCTTCCTGAAGACGTTTATTCATATGGGGTTGCGCCGTAAATATATTTATCTATTTAGTACTATATGGGAAATCAAGAAGCTTATCACTTTGGTACCCGATTACGGATAAACATTACCCCCGGTAGAAGATTATCTGTACTGGGTATAATAAGCTTATCCTTTCAATATCCGTTTATGGATAAATATTACTTTCGGTAGAAGATTATCCATAACGGGTATAATAAGCTTATCCTTTCAGTATCCGATTATGGATAAATATTACTCTCGGTAGAGATTATCCATACTGGGTATAATAAGCTTGTCCTTTCAGTATCCAGTTATGGATAAATATTACTTCCGGTAGAAGATTATCCATACTAGGTGTAATAAGCTTATCCTCTCAATATCAGGTTATGGATAAACATTACCCCCTGTAGAAGATTATCCATACCGGGTATAATGAGCTTATCCTTTCAGTACTCCGTTATAGATAAACATTACTCTTAGTATAAGATTATCCATATCTGGTATAGTAGCAGCTTACACAGCAGCTTGCAGTAGCAGCTTACACAGCAGCTTCCTTTCTTCTATAAATAGAAGGGTTTTCATTTTATTATGTACATCAGTTTGAATTCGAATAATATATCACTCTCTCTCTATACTTGTCTTTACTTTACAGTCTTTATTTTATAACACGTTATCAGCACGAGACTCTACCATCTCGAGCAAATATTTTGAAAGTATCTAAGGTAAGAACTTTCATTTCCTAAATAATGTCAAATCTTTCTAAACTTGAATTTGTAGCCCTGGATATATCGGGCAAAAGCTATATGTCTTGGGTGCTTGATGCTGAAATTCATCTTGATGCGATGGGTTCGACAGATACCATCAGTGATAAAAATCAGGCATCAAACCAAGACCGTGCCAAAGAAATGATATTGTTACGCCATCACCTTGATGAAGGCCTGAAAATGGAATATCTTACTGTTAAATATCCAATCATAGTGTGGAATAATTTAAAAGATAGATATGACCACCTGAAGATGGTCGTTCTTCCACAGGCACAATATGATTGGACTCATCTAAGACTACAAGATTTTATATCTATTTGTGAGTATAATTCTGCTATGTTCAGAATTATTTCCCAACTAAAATTATGTGGTGATAATGTTACTGATTATGATATGTTGGAGAAAACTTTCACCACTTTTCATGCCTCGAATGTGCTCCTGCAGCAGCAATATTGAGAAATGGGATTTAAAAGGTATTCTGAACTTATCTCACATCTTCTTGTAGCCGAGCAACATAATTGGCCATTAATGAAAAACTATGAAAGTCGACCTAATGGTTCTTGTCCATTCCCTGAAGTGAGACGAACTTCCACCAAACCAAACGTGGAAGAGGTCGTGGCCCCAGTCGTGGTCATGGCTATGGTCGGGGAAGAAATCCCAATCATGGTAATAATAATGCACCAAAGAACCCTCCTCGCCACCAGCAATGGAAAAGGAAGGAACAAAAGCATGAAGCGGTGCAAGCACCAAATGCAGAATGTGCATGCTATAGATGTGGAGGAAAAGGGCACTGGTCATGTACCTGTCGTACGCCAAAGCACCTGGTTGAGCTTTATCAAGCCTCCTTGAAAAAGACAGAGAAAATGCTGAAGCAAATTTTATCTCTGAAGATAATTTTGACTTCATGCATTTAGATGTAGCTGATTACTTTGTACTCCCAGAAGGAGAAACAAGTCATGTAATCGGTAGTGAATCTGTAGAAATATAAATATTTTAATTTTTTGTTTGTAATAGAGAGTATGGTTATGTGATTGTTGTACATAAATAAAAGTTATGTTTTGATGTTTATATAATATGTTTTATTTATGTCATTTTGAAGAATATGGATAATCCTCAAATTATGTTTGGATCAAAGACAAATCATGAAAATATTTGTGTTATTGATAGTGGAACAACTCGTGCCATATTCAGGGATCAGAAATGCTTTTCTTATTTGCATAAGGAAAAAGCAAATGTTTCAACAATTTCTAGTAATATAAGTTTGATTGAAGGCTCCAGAAGAGCCATTATCTTTTTGTCTAAGGGAACAAAACTTATTATAGACAATGTATTATTCTCCTCCAAGTCCCGAAGAAACTTGTTGAGTTTTATAGATATCCGCTGAAATAGGTATCATGTTGAGACAATAAATTAAATGAACATGGAATATCTTTGTATTATAACGAATATTTGAAAAGTTACCAACTTTATCTTCTGGCTTATACTATTCAAAAATTAGTACAGTTGAAGCACACTCTATCGTAAACCAGAAGTTTATAGATTCAAATACTATTGTGCTTTGGCATGGCCATTTTGGCCATCCTGGATCAATAATGATGGGACGAATTACTGAAAATTTGAATGGGCATCCATTAAAGAACCTGAAGATTCTTACAAATGACGAATTTTCTTGTGATGCTTGTTATCAAGGCAAACTGATCACTAAACCGTCACCAATGAAGGTTGGCATTGAATCCCCTACCTTTTTAGAGCGTATACATGGGGATATATGTGGACCTATTCACCCACCAAGTGGGTTGTTTAGATATTTTATGGTCCTAATAGATGCATCTTCAAGATGGTCTCATGTGTGCCTATTATCATGTCGCAACCTGGCGTTTGCAAAGCTATTAGCCCAAATAATTCGATTAAGGGGCACAATTCCCAGATTATCCTATAAAGGCTATTCGCCTCGATAATGTTGGAGAATTCTCATCTCAAGCTTTTGATGATTACTATTTATCAGTTGGAATAAAAGTTGAACATCATGTAGCTTTTGTTCATACTCAAAATGGCCTTGCAGAGTCATTTATTAAACGTCTACAATTGATAGCAAGACCACTACTTATGGAAACGAAATTGCCCACTACTATTTGGGGACATGCTATATTGCATGCCGCATCACTTATCCGTCTCAGACCGACACATTATAATAAATATTCTCCGTCATAATTACTTTTTGGTCATCAACCAAATATTACCCATTTATGAATTTTTGGATGTGCTATATATGTGGCAGTAGCACCACTATAGCGCAGTAAGATTGGATCACAGAGAAGGATAGGAATATATGTTGGGTTTGAATCACCCTCTATTATTCGCTATTTTGAACCATTGACAGGAGATTTATTTACTGCTCGATTTGAAGATTGTCGGTTTGATGAAACAAATTTCCCACAATAATGGGGAGTGAAAAAGGAAATCAAAAGAGAAATTGTGTGGAAAGTTTCATCATTATCTCACTTTGACCGATGCACCCCTATATGTAATCAGGAGGTCTAGAAGATCATCCACTTACAGAATATAGCAAATCAAATGCCAGACACATTTACTGATTTGAAAAGGATAACTAAGTCACATATCTCTGCAGAGAATGTTCCTATCCAAATTGATGTTCCAGTAGGACCATCTACTAGCATGAACGCTAGTGAACCTAGAGCACGCCTAAAGTGTGGTAGGCCTTTGGTTCTAAGGATCAAAATCCTCGAAAAAGAAAATCGGCAAATGATCAAAATGATACCATGAAGGGATCTCCTAAAGAGACCCAAGATCTAATTAGCTCTGAGATTCCTGTAAAAATCAACTAACCCGAAGGTCGTGTAAGTGAAGAACATTTAATAAGTTCGACTCGTGATGGGATTAATTTAAATCGTTCTGAAATAGTGGTGGATAATATTTTTGCATATAATGTCGCACTTCATATTATGCAATATAGTGAGGATCTTGAACCTTGATCTGTCGAAGAATGTCGACAAAGATCTGATTGGCCAAAATGGCAAGAGGCAATTCAATCAGAATTGAAGTCACTTGCTAAAAGAGAGGTATTTAGACCAGTTGTCCAAACACCTACTGGTATAAAACCAGTTGGTCATAAATGGGTTTTTGTGCGAAAAAGGAATGATAAAAATGAAGTTGAAAGATATAAAGCTTCCCTTGTTGCACAAGGATTCTCACAACGACTTGGAGTCGATTTTAATAAAACATATTCACCTGTTATGGATGCCATAACATTTCGATATCTCATCATTTTAGCACTACATGAAAAGCTTGAAATACATCTAATGGATGTAGTTATAGCTTATCTGTACGGTTCACTTGATAATGAAATTTATATGAAAATCCCTGAAGGATTTAAAATGTCTGAAGCAAAATCTCAGGAAATGTATTCAATTAGATTACAAAGATCTTTGTACGGTTTAAAGCGGACGCATGTGGTATAATCGCCTTAGTGAATATTTACTGAAAGAAGTTTACATAAATGATGTTGTTTGTCCATGTATTTTTATAAAGAAAATGGCATTAGAATTTGTTATACTTGCTGTTTATGTTGATGGCATAAATCTTGTTGGAACTCCAGAAGAGCTCCAAAAGCCAATTGAATATCTTAAGAAAGAATTTGAGATGAAAGATCTTGGAAAGACAAAACTTTGTCTTGGTCTGCAAATTGAACATTTAGCAGAAAGGATCTTTATCCATCAAATCTGCCTATATAGAAAGGGTCTTAAAACGCTTTTACATGGACAAAGCACACCCATTGAGTACACCAATGGTTGTTCGATCACTTGAAGTGAATAAGGATGTGTTCCGACCTCCAGAAGAGGACGAAGAACTCCTTGGCCCCGAGGTACCGTATCTCAGTGCAATTGGTGCACTAATATATCTTGCTAATGCTAAAAGGCATGACATAGCATTTTCTGTTAATTTACTAGCAAGATATAGTTCTTCTCCTATACGGAGACATTGGAACGGGATTAAGCATATATTGCGATATTTAAAGGGAACTCTTGATGTGAGTTTGTTTTATGCTAACAAAGATAGTGCAGATCTTGTTGGTTATGCAGATGTAGGTTATTTATCTGATCCCCATAAAGCTCGATCTCAAACCAGATATGTATTTTACGTATGGAGGTACTGTCATATCTTGGCGCTCCACAAAGCAATCTTTTTGTTGCTACTTCTTCAAATCACGCTGAGATAATAGCTATTCATGAAGCAAGTAGGGAATACGTATGGTTGAGATCAATAATTCATTTTATTCGAGAAAAATGTGGTTTGAAATGTGATAAAAGACCCACAATTTTATACGAAGACAATGCTGCATGCATAGCCCAATTGAAGGGAGTATTTATAAAAGGAGATAGAACGAAGCACATTTCACCAAAATTATTCTACACACATGACCTTCAGAAAAATAGTGACATTGATGTGCAACAAATCCGTTCAAGTGATAATCCAACAGATTTATTCACTAAATCTTTGCCAACTTCAACTTTTGAGAAGATGGTATTCAAGATTGGAATGCGAAGACTCAAATATTTGAAACAAGGTTTCCATCAGGGAGAGTAAAATATGCGATGCACTCTTTTTCCCTTACTAAGGTTTTTTTCCCATGGGGTTTTCCTTATAAGGTTTTTAATGAGGCACCTAGCAATGCGTATTACCAAATATGTGTACTCTTTATCCTTCACTAGGAATTTTTCCACGTGTTTTTTCCTAGTAAGGTTTTAATGAGGCTCATTATCTTTTAATGAACATCCAGGGGGAGTGTTATAAATATATTATATTATGGATGTTCGTACTCCATTTTGAATAAGCTTCCTGAAGAAGTTTATTCATATGGGGTTGAGCCGTAAATATGTTTATCTATTTAGTACTATATTGGAAATAAGCTTCATGAAGAAGCTTATCACTTCGGTACTCAGTTACGGATAAACATTACCCCCGATAGAAGATTATCCGTACTGGGTATAATAAGCTTATCCTTTTAGTATCTGGTTATGGATAAATATTACTGTCGGTAGAAGATTATCCATACTGGGTATAATAAGTTTATCCTTTCACTATCCGGTTTTGGATAAATATTACTGTCGATAGAAGATTATCCATACTTGGTATAATAAGCTTATCCTTTCAGTATCCGATTATGGATAAATATTACTTCCGGTAGAAGATTATCTATACTGGGCATAATAAGCTTATCCTTTCAGTATCTGGTTATGGATAAATATTACCTCCGGTAGAAGATTATCCATACCGGGTATAATGAGCTTATCCTTTCAGTACTCCGTTATAGATAAAAATTACTCTTAGTATAAGATTATCCATATCTCGTATAGTAGCAGCTTACACGGCAGCTAGCAGTAGCAGCTTAAACAGCAGCTTCCTTTCTTCTATAAGTAGAAGGGTTTTAATTTCATTATGTACATCATTTTGAATTCGAATAATATATCAGTCTCTCTTTATACTTGTCTTTACTTTACAGTTTTTATCTTATAACACTTTTATGAATTTAAAGAGAAATTGTATTATATTTTAAATGGGAGTCATGCCTGTTAGGCTTATTTGACAATTTTTGTATAGTTTCTATTCATATTTCGCCATTTCTGTTTTGTAATCGTTGAGTTTTAGCCCTTGAGATGAGCACCCAGGTGAGAATAAATGTGACTGATTAATTCGAGAAATTAATCATAAGGGCTCCATGCCTCATTATGAGTAAAGTGAAGTTTTGGAATAAGGTATTTGATAACACACGGTTAATTGGAAATGTTGTAAATTAGGGACAAATCTTATGGCCAGAGTCATGGTTATGTACATACGTATGAGGTGTTCATGCCTTATTTAGACTTGTTCATGATAGTCTCCATTGATGACGTATTGATATACTCCCGCAGTCAGAAGGAGCATGCGCAACATCTCAGAGTGGCTCCCCAAACTCTGAAAAATAGTCATCTATATGCAAATATTTCCAAAGTGTGAGTTCTGGTTAAGTACAGTTGCATTCCTGGGTCATGTTGTGATGGCAGAAGGTATACAGGTTCATCCAAAGAAGATGGAGGCGGTCAAGGACTGGCCTAGACTAACATCAGCCACAAGGATCTAGAGTTTCTTAGGATTAGCAGATTATTATTAGCGGTTTGTGGAGGGGTGTTCATCTATTGCAACCCCGATGACCAGACTGACCGAGAAAGGTGTCTAGTTCGAATGGGAAGAATAGGAGGAAAGCTTTTAGAAGCTTAAGATAGCCTTGACCACGGCACCAGTATTGGTTTTGCCCACAGGTTTGGGACCCTATACAGTCTATTGTGATACTTCCCGTATTGGGCTTGGTGTAGTGTTGATGCAGGATGTTGATGCATGATGGAAAGGTCATTGCCTATGCTTTGAGGCAGTTGAAAATCCATGAAAAGAGTTATCCAGAACATGATCTAGAGTTGGTGGCGATTGTTCACGCATTGAAGATATGGAGACATTATTTGTATGATGTGGCATGTGAAATATTCACTGATCACAAGAGTTTCCAGTACCTGTTTAAATAGAAGGAGTTGCATTTAAGGCAGAGAAGGTGGTTAGAACTGTTGAATGATTATGATATCACCATTTTATATCAACCGGGAAAAAGCAAATGTGGTGGCCGATGCTTTGAGCAGGAAGTTATCCAGTATGGGCAGTCTTGCTTATATTCCAGTCAATCAGAGGCTGCATGGTTTGGATGTTCAGGCCTTAGCCAACCGATTTTTTAGGTTGGATATTTCTGAGCCTAGTCGAGTGCTAGCTTGCACGGTCGCTCGCTCTTCATTATTGGAGCGTATCTGCGAACGGCAATTTGATGATCCTCATAGGTTCAGCGATGAGACGCCAAGCAGGTCACCTTAAATGCTGATGGAGTTTTGAGATTGCAAGGGCGAATTTGTGTGTAAAATGTGGATGGACTTCGAGAATTGATTGATAAAGCTCGCAATTCCTGGTATTTTATTCATCCAGGCACAACAAAGATGTATCAGGATTCACGACAACATTATTGGTGGCGTAGAATGAGAAAGGATATTTTGGCATATGCAACACGATGTTTGAACCGTCAACAGGTTAAACATGAGCACCAAAGGCCTGGTGGCTTATTTCATAGAATTGAACTTCCCGAATGGAAGTGGGAGTGGATCACTATGGACTTCGTTATTGGCCTTCCAATGACTCGGAAGAAGTTTGAGGTTGTTTGGGTTATTGTTAATAGACTGACTAAGTCGGTGCATTTTGTTCCGGTTGCCACCCCCTACTCGTCCGAGAGATTAGCTGTAATTTATATCAGGGAGATTGTTCACCTTCATGGTGTGCCTATCTCTATCATTTCGGGTCGAGGTACGCAATTTACCTTGCATTTCTGGAAGGCGGTTCAACAAGAGTTGGGCACCCAATGTCTAGTTAAGTACAACCTTTCATCCCTAGATGGACGGTCAGTCCGAAAAGATAATTCAGATATTGGAGGGTATGCTTCGAGCCTGTGTTACCGATTTTGGAGGTTCGTGGGATCAGTTCCTACCTTTGACAGAGTTTGATTATAATGACAGCTATCTATCGAACATTTAGATGGCTCCTTATGAGGCGTTGTATGGTAGGTGATGTCGCTCCCCAGTCAGATGGTTTGAGCCGGGAGAGGCTCGGTTGTTGGGTACATATTTAGTTCAGCAGGCCTTGGATAAGGTCAAAATCATTCAGGATAGACTTTCGTTCGGCTTAGTCGCGGAAAAAAGAGTTATGCGGATCGCAAGGTTCGAGATGTGGCTTCCATGGTTGGAGAGTGAGTGTTGCTCCGTGTATCGCCTATGAAGGACGTGATAAGATTTGGAAATAAGTGAAAGCTTAGCCCTAGGTACATTGGTCTATTTGAGATACTTGATCGAGTGGGAGATGTGGCTTATAGACTTGCCTTGCCACCTAGCTTGTCAGCCGTGCATCCAATGTTTCATGTGTCTATGCTTCGGAGGTATCCCGGTGATCATACCCACGTGTTAGATTTAGCATTGTCCAGTTGGACAAGGATCTGTCAGATGAGAAGGAGCCGGTAGCTATTCTAGACCAGCAGGTTCAACAATTGAGGTCAAAGAGGTTTCCTTCCGTGCGTGTTCAGTGGAGAGGTCAGCCTCCTGAGGCATCGACCTGGGAGTCTGAGTCTGATATGCGGACCCGTAACCCTCATCTATTTCTTGACTCAGGTACTTATTTCTTTTGTCCGTTCGAGGACGAACGATTGTTTTAGAGGTGGAGGATGTGACGACCCAAAGGGTCATCACCGTATTTGTCCCTTTCTCCGCGCTTTTGAGGCCTTGGAAACCTCACTTTTTGGTTGCCTCGACTTGCGTGCACAATTCAGGCGCGAAGCTAGAAAAATTTTATGTTATAATATATGAATTCTGTGAAAATTTTGAAGAATTATGATATTAATGTTAATATAGTTGACTTTGGTCAATATTTTATGTAAAAGGACCCGGACACGTGCTGTGACGGTCCCCATGAGGTCCGTAGAATAATACGGGACTCGGGCATGTGCCCGTAGTCGAAATCTGAGGTCCAGAATCGCGGTAAAAGATATTTTCTGTTAAATTATTTTCTGAAATTAATAAGGAAAAAGATGACAGAATATTGATATGAGGTCTACATGTACGCGGATGTATTTGTGTGTCAACAACTATTTACCTTAGATTTTTTGTATAAACGATATGTACATTTATTGATCCGACCCGTATGGTGTCCCCATTGGCCAATCGAATTCCACCCCAAATTAGACTTTTTTGGGGGATTAGGTTACTCAAAAATCATACTATTGTATATTGACACTTTGTGCAGACAAAAAAAACCAGTTATTGATGTGCTTCCATTATAGAAGTACTAGTCATAGGCTGACTCATATCTCAATTTGGGTTTTTACTGATCAGTTACAAATCTTCATTATTTTCAAGAAATAGCTCATAAAATTTCATGATTTTGATTAGTTTTCGGATGGGGTTTTGGTTGTTGAGTAAAGATTCTAAATTTGAATGATTAGTTTGGTGGGTTTTGAAAAAGCTTCATTATTTTCAACAATTAGCTCATGGATTTTGTTGGGTTTTAGATGAGTTTTTGGTCGGTGAAGTAAAGATTCCAATTTTGTATGATTAATTTTGGTGGGGTTTTGAGTTTTTTTGCGTTATGGAAAGCATCATAGTAGGACAACTCACTGGGTCAAATATTCATGGCTTTCACACTCTGCAAGATACAATTGAATTGGAGCCGAATTCGAAAGGAAATGCATTGCTTGAGGATTAAGCTGGCCGTAAACATTCGAGGTAAGTGTTTGATCTATCCTAGCTTGAGGGAATAGGATTAGAGTATAATAAATTTCTATTGGCTAAATGAATGAGTGCGGTATATAGGTGTGGTGACGAGTGTCTATATAGCGGAGCCTAGCATGACCGTGGGTCTTTGTTTGTACATGTTTGTGAGATAATTTGGAACTCTCCCAAGCTAAATTATAATTTACTACAAATGTGAAGAGTCTGAGAATAAACTGTGAAATATTAATATTTTGGAGCGTTGGATCGAATGATAAATACTATTGAGTAAAAGTTGAAAGTATTAAAAGGAGTTAATCCCTTGCCGGGATAGTTAAATATACTGAGATTACCTTTGCCAGGATGTGAAAGTTATTGATATTGCTCCCTTTCCCGGACTCAGTTGTTAATTATGTTATTCCATTGTCGGGAAATTTCTTATTATTGTTTATTTCTCTCGCCCGTTTGGTTATGATTGTTGTGTGGGCGAGGAATGCACGAAGGGTCATTCTATGCCATTTTTAATTATATTTACACGAAGGGTCATTCCGTGCCATGTTTTAACTATTTATGCACAAAGGAACATTCCGTGCCATTGTTGATTATATTTGCACGAAAGGTCATTCTGTGCCATGATATGAGAGTTATGTGAGGGAAAGCTGTGACGACCCGGCCTTTCGTCACGGGAATTACCACCCCGTTATGTTGTAATTATATGTTTTATGCTTTTATATCAGTGTTAGAGTCTATCGGGTGAGTTAGGAGTGAACTGGATTGAAAATGAGGCATATAGCCTTTTTGAAGGAAACTTGAATATGGAAAGTCAACCTGGAGTTGACTATTTGGTTAGAGGGCTCGGAATCGGATTCTGATAATTTGGTTAGTTCTGGGAGGTGATTTATGACTTAGAGGAGCAATCGAAATTGAATTTGGAGGTCCGGTGTAGAAATAGGCTTGAATTGGCTAAGGTTAAATTTCGGCGAAATCCGAACGGTAGGTGAGATTTTGGTCCGGGGGTCGGAATGGAATTCCGACAATACCTGTAGCTTTGTTATGTGATTTTGGATATGCCTGCAAATTTTCAGGTTATTCGGACGTCGTTTGGTCGGGTTTTTGATCGAATGTTAGTTTCGGAAGTTTTGAAGAAACTTAGGCTTGAATCCGTGTGTAATTGGTGATTTTGATGTTTAGGATGGTGTTTTTATGCTTGGAACAAGTTCGTATCGTATTTTGGAGTATGTTTATGGTTTTCGTTGGGGTCCCGGGGGCCCCGGGGTGAATCCGGACCATCATCCGGCACTTTTGAAACTTAAAAATCTGCTGTAAAATTGCAGATCACTGGGCAGAAATTAAGCATTCGCGTTCGCGTAGGCTGAGGAAAATGGGCATTGCGTTCGCGTTGCTGGGAGAGGAGATCGCGTAAGAGGAAGGCTGTGAGCATCGCGTTCGCGTGGGTAGGCTCACGTTCGCGTAAGAGGAAAAAGAGAAGCCACGCGTTCGCGTGGACTAGGACGCGAACGCGTAGAGGAAAAATCCGGAGACTGGGGAGTTGACCTTCTTGGATGCGTGACTTCATGTCGCGTTCACGAAGAAGGGAAAGATCAAGGCATCGCGTTCACGTGAGAGACATCGCGAACGCGTAGTGTAAAATTCCCAGGCAGTGAAATTAAAACCAGAACAGAACCAGTCGCGGGTTTCACACCCCAAAACACAATTTTTGAGTTCTAAGAGAAGGTATTGATGGGAGATTGCTGGGAATTCATCGGGGTTTCGTTGGAGGTAAGTTTTGTGGCTTAATTACATCATTTTATCATGAAATCCTTGGTTAATTCTCTGTAAATGAAAGATTAAAGGTGGGTTTGAGCCCTAGGCCTAAAATTGAAGAAAAACACCGATTTGAGTGGGCAAATGGAGTCCGATTTTGGTAAATTTTATATGCCTAGACTCGTATTGAGATGAGGGTTCTGAATATGTGACTTTTTTAATTTTTTGATAAGCGTACCAAAATTCGGGTTTTGGCAACTTTGGGAATTTTGAAGTAAATTAAGTTGTTTTGACTGGGTATTGTCCCATTGGCCTAATTTGATGTGTATTTACTGTATTTGATCAGATTCTACGCGTGCGGAGCTTGATTCTCATGGCAAAGGCATCGCGGAGTAGTCGTCGCACTGTATTGAGGTGAGTAATAGATGTGGGTGATGACCAGCGGGTTCGAAACCCCGGTGTACCACTTTGTAACGTTGTACATCGGCGAGACACATACTTTCTTGTGAGTGCGTGGTCGATTGTGATTGGGGACTATGGCTTAGTCCGACCTGTTGATACTGTGTTATGATATTAGGCTATTCTTGAGCCGTCAAACCTCCCTCTCGGATGGTTGCATATTGTATTATGATATTGGCTACTCCTGAGCCGTTGAACCTCCTTCTCGGATGGTTGAGTATACGTATTGGCTATGAGCCAATTGTTGGGATCCTGCGAGGATCGTTAGCACTATTCTGTGATATTGACATGCTAGTTTCTACCGGTCCGTAGCTATTACTGTTATCATGATATTTCCAACATCTGGAACTTGACATTTACTGTTTTCAACTGAAAAACGATAAAAGAGTTTTCAAAAACTACTTTTGAGTCTGCGAGGCTGCATTTGCATATTAGCTGACTGGTAGTGGATCGGGCTGCGTGCCGCAGCATATATTTATGATATTGTGATTGGGCTGTAGGAGCCCCTCCGGAGTCTGAACCCCCACAGTGAGCACGGGTACCCAAATTGGATCGGGCTACGCGTCGTAGCGGTCATTTCATGCATTGCATTGCATTTAGCTACACCTTGTGTGCAAATCCAGGTACCTCTCAGCGGACCTGACCCGGTAGCCATTCGGAGACATTGTGTGGGATAGTTGAGGTAGCTGCAGCGTTCACAGGACCTGACTCCCCTTCTGACTGTGTTTTTCATTTCTTGTTGTCATTTCCTTTCCGCACTGAGTTTTGGTTGTAAACTTTATTACACTTATGTTCTTTAGAGGCTCTTGACTCTTGACGCTTCGGTCTATGGGAGTTGGTATGCATTGGGACTTGGTTTTCCTCGTTTCGATATATCTATCAATGTTGTTTTATAATTTGATATGTTTAAATGGGATAAGGCGAGCTCATAGCTCCGTTATTGTTATTGATTGGTCAGGCTGGCCTAGCAGTGTGCTGGGCACCATCACGACCGGATTTGGGGTCGTGACAAGTTGGTATCAGAGCCTAGGTTTACTAGGCCTCATGAGTCTTGAGCCAGTTAGTAGGGTCTTGTGGATCGGTACGGGGACGCCTGTACTTATCCTCGGGAGGCTGCGAACCTTTAGGAAACACTTCACTTTTCTTGAACTCGTCGTGCGATCTTGTTGTTCCGAGAACCGAACTTCTATATTCTATTCTCTCACAGGATGGCGAGAAGGCAAGCATCAAGACGAGGTGGACGTCCTCTATTGCCACCTGCTAGAGGCCGCGGGCGCGGTCGTGCTAGAGGTAGAGGTAGCGCAGCTGAGGCAGTGCCAGCTGACCCGCCCGTTGTACCTGTTCAGGAGCAGCCCCTAGTGGTTGATGCTCCAGCAGCCCCAGTTTAGGATAGACTGTATCTATTGCTATTCCTGGCCTTCAGGAGACTCTTGTCCAGATATTATCGGTGTATTCCGGTTTGGCTCAGGTAGTATCAGCTACCGCTACTGCAGCGACATCTTAGACAGGGGGTGGTCAGTAGACCTCTGCAGCTCGCACACCTGAGCAGGTTGTTCAGGGACTTCAGATGCCAGAGGCGGTCCCCGCTCAGGTGGTTGCACCAGTTATTCCTCCAGCTGCACCAGCTCCAGAGCATATGGTTCAGGCTATGCCCGACGACGAGCAGCGCCGTCTTGAGAGATTTGGTGGACTTCAGCCACCCCATTTCAGTGGCGCTGAGGGATAGGATGCCTAGGGTTTCTTGGATAAGTGTCAGAGGATGCTGCGTACAGCTGGTATTCTTGAGTCCAACGGAGTTTCATTTACTACCTTTCAGTTCACTGGTCCCGTATTTGATTGGTGGGAGGAGTTTGAGAGGCGTAGGCCTGCAGGAGCGGCACCTCTCACATGGCAACAGTTCTCTACTCTCTTCCTAGAGAAGTATGTACCGCAGTACAGTCGCGAGGAGCTTCATCGCCAGTTTGAGTAGTTGGTTCAGGGCGACATGTCTGTGACCCAGCACGAGCTTAGATTCACACAGTTGGCTGGGCGTGCCACATGGATGATCCCTACTGATAGGGATAGGATCGAGAGGTTCATTGATGACCTCAACTACTCCATCCGCATTCTTATGACCAGAGAGAGAGTTCTGTCATCATCTTTCGAGCAGGTTGTGGATATGGCACGCTCCATTGAGGCGGATCGTCGCCGAGAGAGGGAGAAGCGGGAGGCCAAGAGGCCTCGTGGTTCTGGTAGTTTCAGTGGTGCTACATCTAGAGGGCATTTCCAGCAGGGCAGAGGTCGTTCATCTAGACCTTCTCATTCAGGCCGCCCTGAGCAGAGCGGAGGTTCTTATGGTCGTGGTCGACAGGGGTTTCAGCAGGGTCAGTCTTCACTTAGTGCCCTCCCACCCCAGAGTGCAACACCTACTTCTTCAGCCCAAGGTTCTTCTGTGGTGAGGGGTTCCCTTCGGTCCCCTTCTCCAGCACCAGGTGCTTGTTATGAGTGTGGTAAGTTTGGCCACATGAGGAGGCAGTGCCCTCGACTCCGTAGGGACAGGACTCAGCAGAGGGATCAGCCCTCCTATTCAGCACCATCTCAGGCTAGTAGAGGTGGAGGTCAGTCTTCTCGTGGTCGCCCCAGAGGCGAGGAGAGATCCGGTGGAGGCCAGGCACGATTCTATGCACTCCCCGACATGCGTGATGCAGTTGCCTCCGATGTAGTGATTACAGGTATCATTTTTGTCTATCACAGAGATGCCTCTATTCTATTTGATCCAGGGTCCACATATTCTTACGTTTCCTCTTATTTTGCACATCATTTGTGTGCGACTCGTGGTAGTCTTGATTTATCTGTTCATGTATCCACCCCTGTAGGTGATACGATTGTTGTGGATCACGTCTATAGATCTTGTGTTATTTCTATTGGGGGTCTGGAGACCCAGGCAGATCTATTATTGTTGAGGATGGTGGACATTGATGTTATATTGGGTATGGACTGGTTGTCTCCGTACCATGCTATTTTGGACTGTCATGCTAAGACAGTTACGTTGGCCATTCCCGGTATTTCTCAGATTGAGTGGCGGGGTTTGATTGATTTTGACCCTAGCCGTGTCATTTAGTTCTTAAAGGCTCAGAAAATGGTTGAAAAGGGGTATTTATCATATTTAGCATTTGTGAGAGATGTGGGAGCTAAGTCTCCTAGCATTGATTCTGTACCTGTTGTGAGGGATTTTCCAGATGTATTCCCCTCAGACCTGCCGAGCATGCCGCCAGACAGGGATATTGATTTTGGCATTGACTTGGTGCCGGGCACTTAGCCCATATTCATTCCTCCTTACCGGATGGCACCAGCCGAGTTGAAAGAACCGAAAGAGCAGCTTCAAGAGCTTCTGGATAAGGGTTTCATCCGTCCTAGTGTGTCCCCGTGGGGTGCGCCGATGTTATTTGTTAAAAAGAAAGATGGATCCATGCGGATGTGTATTGATTATAGGCAATTGAACAAAGTAACAGTAAAGAACAAGTACCCTCTACCGCACATTGATGATTTGTTTGATCAGGTACAGGGTGCGAGGGTGTTTTCTAAGATTAATCTTCGTTCAAGTTATCATCAGCTAAAGATCAGGGACTCGGATATTATGAAGACTGCATTCAGGACCAGATATGGTCACTATGAGTTTCTTGTGATGTCTTTAGGGCTGACCAACGCCCCAGCAATATTTATGCATCTGATGAACAGTATGTTCAGGCCCTATTTGGATTCATTTGTGATTGTGTTCATTGAAGACATACTAGTCTACTCCCGTAGTTAGGAGGAGCATGCTCAGTATTTGAGTATTGTGTTTCAGAGATTGAGGAAGGAGAAGCTATATGCTAAATTCTCCAAGTGTGAGTTTCGGCTCGAATCCGTAGCATTTCCGGGACATGTGGTGTCTTGTGATGGTATTCGGGTTGATCCGAAGAAGATAGGGGCGGTGCAAAGTTGGCCTAGACCGTCCTCAGCTACAGAGATTAGGAGTTTTCTTGGTTTGGCGGGATATTATCGCCGGTTTGTTCAGGGATTTTCATCCATCGCTTCTTCATTGACTAAATTGACCCAGAAGGGTGCACCATTCATGTGGTCGGATGAGTGCGAGGAGAGCTTTCAGAAGCTCAAGACAGCTTTGACCACAGCTCCAGTGTTAGTATTGCCATCAGCTTCAGGTTCATATACTGTTTACTATGATGCCTCGAGAGTGGGGATAGGTTGTGTGTTGATGCAGGAAGGTAAGATGATTGCTTATGCTTTTCGGCAGTTGAAGCCACATAAGAAGAACTATCTTGTTCATGATTTGGAGCTAGCTGCCATAGTTCATGCCTTGAAGATTTGGAGGAATTATTTGTACGGCGTGTCCTGTGAGGTGTATACCGACCATCGTAGTCTCCAGCACTTGTTCAAACAAAAAGATCTTAATTTGAGACAGCGGAGATGGCTTGAGTTGCTTAAGGATTATGACATCACTATTTTATATTATCCGGGGAAGGCCAATTTGGTGGCCGATATTTTGAGCCGGAAGGCGGTCAGTATGGGGAGCTTGGCATATATTCCAGCTGAGGAGAGATCATTTGCTTATAATGTTCAGGTTCTGGCCAATCGGCTAGTGAGGTTAGATATTTCGGAGTCCAGCAGGGTATTGGCTTGTGTTGTATCTCGGTCATCTCTATATGATCGTATTCGTGAGCGCCAGTATGATGATCCACACTTGGCTGTCCTTAGGGACAGAGTTCAGCATGATGATGCTAGATATGTCACCATTGATAGTGACGGCGTACTGAGGATGCAGGGCCGGATATGTATGCCCAATGTTGATGGCCTTCGTGAGTTGATTCTGGAGGAGGCCCATAGCTCGCGGTATTCTATCCATCCAGGAGCCACGAAGATGTATCAAGACTTGAAACAGCACTATTGGTGGAGGAAGATGAAGATGGACATTGTCAGACATGTAGCACGCTGCCTCAACTGTCAGCAGGTCAAGTACGAGCATTAGAGGCCCGGTGGTGTATTTCAGCGCATTGATATTCCTAAGTGGAAGTGGGAGAGGATCACTATGGACTTTGTTACTGGACTCCCTCGGACAGCGAGGAAGTTTGATTCTATTTGGGTGATTGTGGATAGGCTGACCAAGTCAGCTCACTTCATTCCAGTTAGTACTACCTACTCATCGGAGCGGTTGGCAGCGATCTTTATTCGGGAGATTGTCCGGTTGCATGGGGTCCCAGTGTCTATCATATCCGACAGGGGTACTCAGTTCACTTCTCAGTTTTGGAGAGCATTTCAGCGAGAGATGGGTACGCGGGTTGAGTTGAGCACCGCATTTCACCCCCAGACAGACGGGCAGTCTGAGCGCACTATTCAGATTCTGGAGGATATGTTGCGAGCATGTGTGATTGACTTTGGTGGTTCGTGGGATGAGTTCTTACCACTTGCCGAGTTTGCCTACAACAACAGTTATCAGTCGAGTATTCAGATGGCCCAGTACGAGGCACTGTATGGCAGACGGTGTAGCTCTTCGGTGGGATGGTTTAAGCCTCGGTGAGGATAGATTGATAGGGACCGAGTTAGTTCGGGATGCTCCGGATAGAGCGAAGTTGATCCGAGAGAGGCTTCGCATAGCACGCAGTCTCGCTAGAAGAGTTATGTGGACCGCGAGTTCGAGAGTTGTCTTTCATGGTCGGTGACACAGTATTGTTGAAGGTTTCGCCCACGACAGGGTGTCACGAGGTTCGGGAAGAAGGGGAAGTTGAGTCCTAGGTACATCGGTCCTTTTGAGATACTCGCGAGGGTTGGAGAGGTGGCATACGAGTTGGCCTCGCCACCCAGCTTATCCAGCCGTTCATTCAGTATTCCATGTGTCTATGCTCCGAAGTACATCGGGGATCCGTCTCATGTATTAGACTTCAGCACCATTCGAGCTTGATGGTGATCTATCCTATGATGTGGAGCCTATTGCTATTTTGGGTCGTCAGGTGAGAAAGTTGAGGTCCAAGGAGATTGCATCGGTAAGGTTCAGTGGAGAGGTCGACCCGTAGAGGAGGCCACTTGGGAGATCGAGAGGGAGATGCGGAGCAGATATCCTCACTTGTTTGAGACTTCAGGTATGTTTCTTGACCCGCTCGAGGACGAGCGTTTGCTTAAGAGGGGAGAATGTGACGACCCGGCCCGTCGTCACAGGAATTACAACCCCGTTATGTTGTAATTATTTGTTTTATGCTTTTATATCAGTGTTAGAGTCTATCGGGCGAGTTAGGCGTGAATTGGATTTAAAATGAGGCATATAGCCTTTCTGAAGGAAACTTGAATATGTAAAGTCAACCTGGAGTTGACTATTTGGTTAGAGGGCTCAGAATCGGATTCTGATAATTTGGTTAGTTCCGGGAGGTGATTTATGACTTAGAGGAGCAATCGGAATTGAATTTGGAGGTCCGGTGTAGAAATAGGCTTGAATTGGCTAAAGTTGAATTTCGGCGAAATCCGAACGATAAGTGAGATTTTGATCCGGGGGTCGGAATGGAATTCTGACAATTCCTGTAGCTTTTTATGTGATTTTGGATATGTCCGCAAATTTTCAGGTCATTCGGACGTCATTTGGTCGGGTTTTTGATCGAATGTTAGTTTCAGAAGTTTTGAAGAAACTTAGGCTTGAATCCGTGTGTAATTGGTGATTTTGATGTTTAGGATAGTGTTTTTATGCTTGGAACAAGTTTGTATCGTGTTTTGGAGTATGTTGGTGGTTTTCGTTGGGGTCCCGGGGGCCTCGGGGCGAATCCGGACCATCATCCGGCACTTTTGAAACTTAAAAATCTGCTGTAAAATTGCAGATCATTGGGCAGAAACTAAGCCATCGCGTTCGCGAGGGCTAGGCCCTCGTTCGCGTAGGCTGAGGAAAATGGGCATTGCGTTCGGATTTCTGGGAGACGCGAGCGCGTAAGAGGAAGGCTGTGAGCATCGTGTTCGCGTGGGTAGGCTCATGTTCGCGTAAGAGGAAAAAGAGAAGCCACGCGTTCGCGTGGACTGGGACGCGAACGCGTAGAGGAAAAATTCGGAGACTGGGGAGTTGACCTTCGCGGACGCGTGACTTCATGTCGTGTTCGCGAAGAAGGGAAGGATCAAGGCATCGCGTTCGCGTGAGAGACATCGCGAACGCGTAGTGTAAAATTCCCAGACAGTGAAACTAAAACCAGAACAGAACCATCGCGGGTTTCACACCCCAAAACACAATTTTTGAGTTCTAAGAGAAGGTATTGACGGGATATTGCTGGGAATTCATCGGGTTTCGTCGGAGGTAAGTTTTGTGGCTTAATTACATAATTTTATCATGAAATTCTTGGTTAATTCTCTGTAAATGAAAGATTAAATGTGGGTTTGATCCCTAGGCCTAAAATTGAAGAAAAACACTGATTTGAGTAGGCAAATGGAGTCCGATTTTGGTAAATTTTATATGCCTAGACTCGTATTGAGATGAGGGTTGAATATGTGACTTTCTTAATTTTTTGAGAAGCATACCGAAAGTTGGGTTTTGGCAACTTTGTGAATTTCGGTGTAAATTGAGTTGTTTTGAATGTCAATCGTTCCATTGGTATAATTTGATGTGTATTTACTATATTTGATCATATTCTATGCGTGCGGAGTTTGATTCTCATGGCAAAGGCATCGCAGAGTAGTCGTCGCGCTGTATTAAGGTGAGTAATAGATGTGGGTGATGACCAGCGGGTTCGAAACCCCGGTATACCACTTTGTGACGCTGTATAGCGGCGAGACACATACTCTCTCGTGAGTGCGGGGTTGATTGTGATTAGGGACTATGGCTTAGTCCGACCTGTTGGTACTGTGTTATGATATTAGGCTATTCTTGAGCCGTCAAACCTCCCTCTCGGATGGTTGCATATTGTATTGTGATATTGGCTACTCCTGAGCCGTTGAACCTCCTTCTCGGATGGTTGAGTATACGTATGGGCTATGAGCCAGTTGTTGGGATCTTGCGAGGATCGTTAGCACTGTTCTATGATATTGACATGCTAGTTTCTACCAGTCCGTAGCTATTACTGTTATCATGATATTTTCAACCTCTGGAACTTGACATTTACTGTTTTCAACTGAAAAATGATAAAAGAGTTTTCAAAAACTACCTTTGAGCCTGCGAGGCTACATTTGCATATTAGCTGACTGGTAGTGGATCCGGCTGCACGCCGCAGCGTATATTCATGATATTGTGCTTGGGCCGTAGGAGCCCCTCCGGAGTCTGAACCCCCACAGTGAGCACGGGTACCCAAATTGGATCGGGCTACGCGCCGTAGCGGTCATTTCATGCATTGCATTGCATTTAGCTACATCTGCTAGCCGTTATACTATGTTGTTGATATTTTGTTGGTTCTCTACTGTTGATATTGAATTGTTACAGGGTATTTGATTACAACTTTATATAGTGCTTTATTGCGGATTTCTTATCTACGCTGTCTTACCCTTGTTTATTACCACCGAGTCTGGCAGTACTCATTTTACTCCCTGCACCTTGTGTGCAGATCCAGGTACCTCTCAGCAGACCTGATCCGGTAGCCGTTATGAGACATTGTTCGGGATAGTTGAGGTAGTTGCAGCGTCCGCAGGACCTGACTCCCCTTCTGACTATCTTTTTCATTTCTTGTTGTCATTTCCTTTCCGCACTGAGTTTCGGTTGTAAACTTTATTACACTTATGTTCTTTAGAGGCTCTTGACTCTTGACCCTTCGGTCTATGGGAGTTGGTATGCATTGGGACTTGGTTTTCCCCGTTTCGATATATCTATCACTATTGTTTTATAATTTGATATGTTTAAATGGGATAAGGCGAGCTCCTAGCTCCATTATTGTTATTGATTGGTCAGGCTGGCCTAGCAGTGTGCTGGGTGTCATCACGACCGAATTTGGGGTCGTGACAAAAGCACGAAGGGTGATGCCGTGCGTTCTGTTTGATTGCTTTGGGTGAGGATGAGAGTAAAAGCATGAAGGGTGATGCTATGCATTCTATTTGATTGCTTTGGGTGAGGATGAGGGTAAAAGCACGGAGGTTGATGCTGTGCAATTGTTGAATTTCTTATTTTTGGTATTTATTATTGTGCCATATTTCTTAATTACACTGGTTGCTTTTAAATTTGGATTGTGCTCCCCATAGCATGTTTTCCCTCCCTTCTTACTGTTTAGTTCAGTACTTCATTTTCTTTTGTTGTACAGATGTATATTTTGAACTACACAGGTTTATGATAGTGTCTGTTCCTAGCCTTGTCACTATTTCGCCAGGATAGGCCACGCACTTACAAGCACATGGGGTCGGTTGTGCTGATGCTACACTCTGCGCTCTTTTTGCGCAGATACAAGTTTCGGACAACAATAGTAGCAGTAATGCGAGTGTTGGTACTTCGACCAGCGAGACACCGAGGTAGCCTTGCAGATGTCCGCATGACCCGTTGTCTCTTCTATCTTTATTTTCAGTCTGTTATTTCATGTATTCGAGACAAACAGTTTTATATTTTTTTAGACAGTTATGTGCAGTACTCTTAGCAGTTCGTGAGCTAGTGATACTAGGTTTTGGGGTAGTGATGTGTTTTGAAATTTTGCATTATTATATTATTTTATTAAACATAAAAGTCTTCGGTATTTATTTAAATTATTCTTAGCATATTATATGGTTGATGTTGATAAAGAATGTGTAGGGTTTGGCTTGCCTAGCTCCATTTGCAGGCGCCATCACGACGCCAGATGATGGGATTAATCCGGGTAATGACAGTACCCCTTTATGTCCAAAGAAATGACATTGAAATATTAAATAAGAGCGCGATTACCACCTGAAACACACCCGAGGCCCCCAGGACCCCGATCAATCATACCAACCAGTCCCAAAATACATTACGGACTTGCTCGAGGCCTCAAATAACATCAAACAATGCTAAAACCATGAATCGACCTCCAATCTAAGCTTTATGAACTTTAGAATTTCAAACTTCTACTTTTGATGTTTAAACCTATCAAATCACGTCCGATTGACTTTAAATTTTGCACACAAGTCATATTCGATATTACGGACTTACTCCAACTTTCAAAATCGGAATCCGACCTCGATATTAAAAAGTCAAACTCTTGGTCAAACTACTCAGAAACCTTCAAATTTCTATCTTTAGCCAAACGGCTCCAAAATGACCTACGGACCTCCGAATTCACTTCTGATCATGCTCCCAACTCCAGAATCACCATACGGAGCTATTCCCAGACTCGGAATCTCAAACGGACATCGATAACAATAAAATGCACCTCAAGCCAAACTTACAAAATTTATTCTAAAATGCTAACTTTCACAATAGGCGCCAAAATGCTCCTAGGTTATTTGAAACCCAAACCGGGCATACGCCCAACTCCAAATCATCATACGAACCTGCTGGAACTTTCAGATCCCTATTCCAAGTTCGTTTACTCAAAATTACCATACTAGTTTATTCTTTCATTTTTAAGCCTACGAAATGAGAATCCGCTTTCTAAATTAACCCTCAAGTTCCCGAAATCCAATTCCGACAATGCGTACATGTCGAAATACCTTAAATGAAGCCTCTCATGGCCTCTGATTACTGAACAGAGCGCTATAACTCAAAATGACCGGTTGGGTCATTACATGCGATACCGTAGATGGAGCTCCTCATCCGCTTCTGCGAAAACAACTCCCAAGCCAAACTTCACATATGTGATCTCCCCTTCCACATTTGCGAGACTACTTCTGTAGTCCCAAATCTGCATAAGCGCAAATACGTGAAGCATCAACTATTTTCCAATTTCACAAGTCCAAAATTTCCTGTTAGCCATTCGAAATTACCTCGGAGCCCCTCGGGACCTCAACCAAAAGCACCAACACCCTTATAACATCATTCAAACTTGATTCAATCATTAAAACACCTCAAACAACACCAAAACCATCAAATTACAACGAATTCAAGCCTAAATTTCTTTTGAAACTTCTGAAACAGACATTCGATAAAAAACCCAACTAAATCACCTCTGGATGGCCAGAATTTTACACACACATCTCAAATAGCTTGAAGAAGCTACAACAACTCTCGAAATTTCATTCTGACCCCCAGATCAAAATCTTACCCATCAACCGGAATTCGCCAAAATACTAACTTCTCCAATTCAAGCCTAATTTTACACCGGACCTCCAAAATCACTGCCGATCTTACTCCTAGGTCACAAATCATCCCTCGAAGATAACAAAATTATCAGAATTCACATCCGATCCATCTAATTCATAGGTTAATATCCAGTTGAATTTTCCAAACTAAGCTTTCCTTAAAGAGACTAAGTGTCTCATTTCCTTCAAAAACTAATCCAAACCAACTCGATCACACACGACACTGATAATGAAGCATAAAAAAGCAGAAAATGGGGGAAATGACATGGTAACTCGTTAGATAACGGGTCGGGTCGTCACACACTCAATGGCGGAGACAAGATCTCTACGGAGGGGGGGGGGGTTAAAAAAAGGTTATAGCTAGTGGAAATTGAACATGTGACATTATGAATATTTTGAACCCCCTTGACCACTAAACTACACGTTTAGGTTGTGTTAAGGGGGTTCAAAACTTAATATATAGAGATAAAACTAAATTTTGTCTTATATATTTGATAAATATAAATTATTCATGTATTTTTATACGTATAAATAAGGATTTTAAAATAAACCATGAATAAATATATTCAATTCTCCTATATTTTCTAACAAGTTTTGCACTGGAAAGATGAATTGATGAAAAAGTACTACAAGCAAAACAAGGAGGAAAAAGAGCAATGCACGTGATAAACAAGAGTGAATCAAATTTGAAGTCACAACATGAAGTATTGAAGTTACAACATCAACTTTTGAAGTCACAACTTCAAGACTTAAAGTTGCAACATCATCTCACATTTGCTACACATTTCTTATAAATAGACACTCATAATATATTGTAAAGGTGTGTCTTATGGGAGAAAACTAATCTTTGGTCTCTCTCACTTTGCCTTTAGTATTTTTTACTAGTTGTCTTTCTTTTACAAGAATAATATTACTTCATAAGTTCTTTATTTTAAATTAATTTTTATTACTTTGGAATGGAATAACTTTTTTTGTTGGGGTAGTTGATGAAGTTTGATATATATATTATACTACTATCTCAGTTTAATACATCCTTGGCTTGAAACTTTCTTTTTATACTTTGTATTGTGTCGTAATAATAGTTTTGCTTAATCATTATTATCACTTCTACATATTTTTACCTCTAAGTTACTTTTGTATTGATTTTGTAATTCTCATGGAGCAAAATTAATATATAATAACCAATGAATAAAGTAGTAGAGTGCGAATAATTTTTAATAAACTATTTTTCTAGTTTCATAATCTTGCTTGTCTCAGTTTTAATTGTCACGGATGAATTGTTGTAGGCAAGATTATTAATTTTTGTTGGTAAAAATATTCTCATGATGTTTTTAATACCTCTTAGCACAATTCAAGCAAGAAAAATATTTCGGTCTAATCGTCACTAGTTTTAACTCAATTAATCACATAACCTCACATAGTGTTATTAATTGACAATTACTCAGTGAGCTAAATATAATTATTAGCAATAAGTAATTATTCCTTAGAAAAATACATATAAAAATTGAGATTTTATTATAATATATTATCAAGTGAATTCAACGATTCCCAACTCTTTTAAATTATAAATCTTCCGCAAGTTTTTGGTTTTTATTAAGTAATTAACAAGTTCTAAACCGCACTCACTTTTCATCAAATTGATTCTTTCAAATAGTAATTGAAATATTTAAAGTCTATAGCATAGATGTTCCAATCTATGTTGGATGCTATCATAAACTATACTAGAACTTGACAAAGCACGAACATGAAAATCCTATACACATTGGCCTCGTCAATATTATTCGGCGAAGGGAGTTCGAGTGAACCCCTTGCGCCCCTCTAAATCCTCCTTTGGGGACACTTATCTTTTGTCGGTCCAACAATGGCAGGAATATGAATATGTTGAAGCATTAATCGTCACTTAATGTGAGGTTTAATTTTTTAGAAGAAATTTATAATAAATATTTTTATTTGAAATTTATTCTTCTAGTTTTTAGATGCAAAGTTATAAATAATTTTTTTATGATAGATATCTTCTAATAATTTCTTTTCAAATGATAATATAGCAACCCATTTAATCTTTCTTGAGACAATGTTGCTAACAGTTATGGTTCCATCAATTTTAATTTTGAAAAACTTATTTTTGCCGAAGCAACTGTTAGAAGAACTATGCACATTATTATATAAGCAATATAAATATTTGAAAAAAATTAAATTATTTTTATTTAATTAATTATATCAATTAGAGTATTATTTTTTACTTTTACTACATCTCTTAATACTTTTAGTTCAGAAAATAAGTCTAAAGCATTAGTATCAGAGCTATTATTATATTTTGAACAATTATGTTTAAGTAATATTGTTTAAATTCCCGTCATCTAATGTCACGACCCTAGTTCGCCCTCCGTGAACATGTCGTGACGGCACCTAGTCCCTACGACTAGGTAAGTCTAACAATGTGGAAGATAACCATAATTACGAAAAAATAGTTAAAACCGAATTGGTAAAACAAACAACATTTAGGTTGCCTTTGGCACATACGATAACAGCTCTCGAAGCTAGCAAATTTTTGAAAACTCGGAAGTTCACAAATCACAAGCTAAGAGATACATAAGAGGCTCTGACTCAAGAATGACTATACAAAGGAAAAATATTGAGAGAACTATGTTTATTACAGAAGATAGAAAGTGACTCTTCGGTCTGCGGATGTAGCAGATATACCTTGAAGTCTCTATAAAAACGCCTCCTTCCAAGGCTAACAAACCTGAACGGGAGTACTTGTATCTGCACAACAAAAATATGTAGAAGAGTAGCATGAGCACACCATGGCGGTTCCCAGTAAGGATCAAGAATAACCTCGGTAGAGTAGTGACGAGGAACACTCAAGGCACCTACCGGTCAAATAAATAGTATAATCATAGGAATAATAGGACCGATATATATATATGCATGTAACATCGGCATGAATAACTAAAAATACTATAATTCAATATAAGGAGAAAGGACAATAAGTAACAACGAGAATATAATAAACGATGATACAATATGACGGCAGAATCACAATCCTAATCCTAAGGTCACAACACAACAAGAGGAAAACAAACACTAACTCATATCCTACAATTACATGGACAATAGGTCTTATTCAACTCTTCCTACAATTTTACCAAAAATCTCTGACAAACCACAACTCACGCAAAACCCAGCATCTGAAATATAACACTTGGCATCCTATGCCCCATGAATCTCACAGCAATGCTGATAATTGACTGGAAAACTAGGACCACTCTCACATATATATGATGGATGCATGAGGGCGTATCTCCACCCTTAGAAAAATCGGAAAGAATTCACCTTTAATGGGGTATCCAACTACGTGTATGCTTGTGCAAGTATATTTGACAAGAATTCTACCCACTAGTAAACATGAAAAAGGAGAACATACCGCACGTACGAATGTTTCCTCACAACTTTCAAGTGATAAAGATGTCACGACCCCAATCCCGGTCGTGATGGCACCCAACACAACTGCTAGGCAAGCCCGACCATTTACACTCTCATCCCGAGCATGAAGCTCAAATCAATTACCTCGATATTATTATCAACAATAAAGCTAAACTGAATAACCACCCAAAGATCTAGGGTCACGAGACTAGAGCCTCTAAACATGATCGGATAATAATATCTAACAAATACTCAAGTCTAAATAATGTGTATACAAAGGAAAACTGGAATAAGAAGAGATGCCAGGTCCTGCGAACGCCAGCAGCTACCTCAGCAACTCGGATAAATACTGATAAAAGCTGGAGTGCTCATAAATCCCTCCTGTGTACCTGAATCTGCACACAAAGGTGCAGGGAGTAGTGGTGAGTACTAAGTATTCAGTGAGTAACAAATATATACAAGTAGTCGAAAGTCAAAAATCCACAGAATACCACATAATGAAGCTAAACTACAGTCCGATTCCTCCTACGAACTAGCAACATAAGTACATTACAATTAACACTATCACAGATAACTCACAGACAAAGATGCAATGCACAGCACATAACCGCTACGGCGTGTAGCCCGATCCATTTAAAGTTGACGGCGCTCACTGGGGGTGTCTACAGACTACGGAGGGGCTCCTACAGCTGTCACGACCCCAAATCTGGTCGTGATGGCGCCCAGCACATTGCTAAGCCAGCCTGACCAATCAATATAAGCAACGGAGCTAGAAGCTCTCTTTAGCCCATTTAAGCATATTAATTCACAAAATAACAACGATACATATAACGAAAACGGGGAACTAAGTCCCATAATACATCAACTCCCATAGACCGAAGGGTCAAGAGTCATGAGCCTCTACCGAACATGAGTGTATAAAGGTTTACAAGATACCAAGTGCGGAAAGAAAAGTCAATACAAAATCAAGAGACAGTAAGAAGGAATATCGGGTCCTGCGGACTCTGCAGCTACCTCGAATATCCACAAATGTCGCCTCGCACAGCTACTGGATCACCGCTGAGAGGTACCTGGATCTGCACACAAGGTGCAGGGAGTAAAATGAGTACTGCCAGACTCAGTGGTAATAAACAAGGGTAAGACAGCACAGATAAGAAATCCGCAATAAAGCACTATGTAAAGCTGTAATCAAATACCCTGTCACAGAATCAATATCCATTGTACCTGTACTAACAAGTACCAGCAAAACAGTATAACAGCTAGCAGATGTAGCTAAAATGCAATGCAATGTATGATATGACCGCTATGACGCGTAGCCCGATCCAATTTGGGTACCCGTGCTTACTGTGGGGGTTCAGACTCCGGAGGGGCTCCTACAGCCCAAGCACAATATTACTGCGGCGTGTAGTCCGATCCAACATATATACCGCTGCGGCGCGCAGCCCCATCCACTACCAGTCAACTAATATACAAATACAGCCTCGCGAGCTCAAAAGTAGTTTTGAAAACATCTTTTATCATTTTTCAGTTGAAAACAGTAATATCAAGTTCCAGAGATTGGAAATAGCATGATAACAGAAATAGCTACGGACTGGTAGTAACTAATATGTCAATATGATAAGACAATGATAACGATCCTCGCGGGATCCAATAACTGGCTCACGGCCCACAAGTATACTCAACCGCCCAAGAAGGGGGTTCCTCGGCTCAAGAGTGGCCAATATCTCAATATATAGTATGCAACCATCCGAGAAGGAGGTTCGACGGCTCAAGAATAGCCTAATATCATAATACAGTATCAACAAGTCGGACTAAGCCATAGTCCCCAATCACAATCGACCCCGCACTCACAAGAGAGTACGTGTCTCGCCGCTATACAGCGTCACAAAGTGGTATACCGGGGTTTCGAACCCGCTGGTCATCACCCACATCTATTAATCACCTCAATACGGCGCGACGACTACTCCGCAATGCCCTTGCCACGAGAATCAAGCTCTGCACGCATAGAATCTGATCAAATACAGTAGAAACACAACAAATTAGGCCAATGGAACGACACCCAATCAATACAACTCAATTTACACCAAAATTTCCAAAGTTTTCAAAACCCGACTTTCGGTACACTTCTCGAAAAATTACAAAACTCACATATTCGGAACCCTCATCTCAATACGATTCTAAGCATATCAATTTTACCAAATTCGGACTCCATTTGCCCATTCAAAACCTTGATTTTCTAAAGTTCAAGCCTAGGGCTAAATCTTCCATGAATCACCCCAAATTCCTCCATTTGCATGATATAATTGCATAATATTATCAATACTAATCATAGTTTAAGTCCATAGTTGATTACCTGATGATGATTTCCCTTGAGTTTCTCTTCAAAATCGCCCAAATCGCCTCTAAAGCCGAGACCCAAATGTGTGAAATGTTTCTGAAATTTTCTAACTTCCGATACAATTAATTCACTGCGATTTTCGCTTCTGCGGACCATTTTCCGCCCCTGCGGAACCGCTTCTGCGACCAATTGGTCGCTTCTGCGAACCCAGGCCTATTTGGCCATTTCCGCTCCTGCGATACACGGACCGCTCCTGCGGGTCCGCTTCTATGGAAATTCTTCCGCCCCTGCGGTCCTTTCCGCCTCTGCGATCAAGAGTCCGCTTCTGCGGACTGGCCTATGCGATCGACCTTCCGCTTCTGCGGACTACCCATCTTGCCTCTTGACCACTTCTGCGGTCTCCTCTACGCTCCTGGGACTCCGCTTCAGCGGAGAATATTTCCGCTTCTGCGAAGCCAAGCGCTCCTGCGGACTCGCTCCTGCGCCCCCATTTCCGCAGGAGCGAAAACAACAGAACCAGAACCCCAAACCTGCAATTTTTCACATTTTCTCCCGTTTAACCATCCGAAAACACCCCGAGGCCCCCGGGACCTCATCCAAACACACCAACACATCCTAATACCTTATTCGAACTTGATCCAATCCTCAAAACACGTCTAACAACATCAAAAACCCATAATTCGCATCGAATTCAAGCCTAAATTCCTTAAAACATTCCGAATTACACAATCAATCAAAAACTCGACTAAACAACGTCCGAATGACCTAAAATTTTGCCGACATATCCAAAATCACATAACGAAGTTTCTGCAACTGTCGGAATTCCATTCCGACCCCCAGGATCAAAATCTCACCTACCGTTCGGATTTCGCCAAAATTCAACCTTAGCCAATTCAAGCCTATTTCTACACCGGGCCTCCAAATTCAATTCCGATCGCTCCCCTAAGTCACAAATTACCTCCCGGAACTAACCGAATCATCAGAATCCGATTCCGAGCCCTCTAACCAAATAGTCAACTTCGGGTTGACTCTCCTTATTCAAGTTTCCTTCACAAAGGCTATATGCCTCATTTCCAATCCAAATCACTCCTAACTCACCCGATAGACTTTAACACTGATATAAAAGCATAAAACATACAATTTCAACATAACGGGGTGGTAATTCCCGTGACGACGGGCCGGGTCGTCACATTCTCCCCTCTTAAGCAAACGCTCGTCCTCGAGCGGGTCAAGAAACATACCTGAAGTCTCAAACAAGTGAGGATATCTGCTCCGCATCTCCCGCTCGATCTCCCAAGTGGCCTCCTCCACGGGTCGACCTCTCCACCGAACCTTAACTGATGCAATCTCCTTAGACCTCAATTTTCTCACCTGACGTCCCAAAATGGCAATAGGCTCCACATCATAGGATAGATCACCATCAAGCTGAATGGTACCGAAGTCTAATACATGAGACGGATCTCCAATGTACTTCCGGAGCATAGACACATGGAATACCGGATGAACGCTGGATAAGCTGGGCGGCAAGGCTAACTCATATGCCACCTCTCCAACCCTCCTGAGTATCTCAAAAGGACCAATGTACCTAGACTCAACTTTCCTTTCTTCCCAAACTTCATGACACCCTTCATAGGTGAAACCTTCAACAATACTCTGTCACCAACCATGAAAGACAACTCTCGAACTCTACGGTCCGCATAACTCTTCTGACGAGACTGTGCCGTACGAAGCCTCTCTTGGATCAACTTTGCTCTATCCAGAGCATCCTGGACTAACTCAGTCCCTATCAATCTAACCTCACCAGGCTCAAACCATCCCACGGGGATCTACACCGTCTGCCATACAATGCCTCATACGGGGCCATCTGAATACTCGACTGATAACTGTTATTGTAGGCAAACTCAGCAAGTGGTAGGAACTCATCCCACGAACCACCAAAGTCAATCACACACGCTCGCAACATATCCTCCAGAATCTGAATAGTACGCTCAGACTGCCCATCTGTCTGGGGGTGAAATGTTGTACTCAACTCAACCCGTGTACCCATCTCTCGCTGAAATGCTCTCCAAAACTGAGAAGTGAACTGAGTACCCCTGTCGGATATGATAGACACCGGGACTCCATGCAACCGAACAATCTCTCGAATAAAGATCGTTGCCAACCGCTCCGATGAGTAGGTAGTACTAACTGGAATGAAGTGAGCTGACTTGGTCAGTCTATCCACAATCACCCATACAGAATCAAACTTCCTCGCCGTCCGAGGGAGTCCAGTAACAAAATCCATAGTGACTCTCTCCCATTTTCACTCGGGAATAACAATGCGCTGAAATACACCACCGGGCCTCTGGTGCTCGTACTTAACCTGCTGACAGTTGAGGCACCGTGCTACATGTCCGACAATGTCCATTTTCATCTTTCTCCACCAATAGTGCTGTTTCAAATCTTGATACATCTTAGCGGCTCCTGGATGGATAGAATACCGCGAGCTATGGGCCTCGTCCAGAATCAACTCACGAAGGCCATCAACATTGGGCACACATATTCGGCCCTGCATCCTCAATACGCCATCACTATCAATGGTGACATCTCTAGCATCATCATGCTGAACTCTGTCCTTAAGGACAGCCAAATGTGGATCATCATACTGGCGCTCACGAATACGATCATATAGAGATGACCGATATACAACACAAACTAATACCCGGCCGGGCTCCGAAATATCTAACCTCACTAGCCGATTGGCTAGCACCTGAACATCATGAGCAAATGGCCTCTGCTCAGCTGGAATATATGCCAAGCTCCCCATACTGACCGTCTTCCGGCTCAAAGCATCGGCCACCACATTGGCCTTCCCCGGATGATATAATATAGTGATGTCATAATCCTTAAGCAACTCAAGCCATCTCCGCTGTCTCAAATTAAGGTCTTTCTGTTTGAACAAGTGCCGGAGACTACGATGGTCGGTATACACCTCACAAGACACGCCGTACAAATAGTGTCTCCAAATCTTCAATGCATGAACAATGGCGGCTAGCTCCAAATCATGAACATGATAGTTCTTCTCATATGGCTTCAACTGCCGAGAAGCATAAGCAATCACCTTACCTTCCTGCATCAACACACAACCTATCCCCACTCTCGAGGCATCACAATAAACGGTATATGAACCTGAAGTCGATGGCAATACTAACACTGGAGCTGTGGTCAAAGCTGTCTTGAGCTTCTGAAAGCTCTCCTCGCACTCATCCGACCACACGAATGGTGCACCCTTCTGGGTCAATTTAGTCAATGAAGAAGCAATGGATGAAAATCCCTGAACAAACCGGCGATAATATCCCGCCAAACCAAGAAAACTCCCGATCTCTGTAGCTGAGGACGGTCTAGGCCAACTCTGCACCGCCTCTATCTTCTTAGGATCAACCTGAATACCATCACGAGACACCACATGCCCCAGAAATGCTACGGACTCGAGCCAAAACTCGCACTTGGAGAATTTAGCATATAGCTTCTCCTCCCTCAATCTCTCCAACACAATACTCAAATGTTGAGCATGCTCCTCCTGACTACGGGAGTAGACTAGAATGTCATCAATGAACACAATCACAAATAAATCCAAATAAGGCCTGAACACACTGTTCATCAGATGCATAAATGCTGCTGGGGCGTTGGTCAGCCCAAACGACATCACAAGAAACTCATAATGACCATATCGGGTCCCGAATGCAGTCTTCATAATATCCGAGTCCCTGATCTTCAGCTGATGATAGCCTGAACGAAGATCGATCTTAGAAAACACCCTCGCACCCTGTAACTGATCAAACAAATCATCTATGCGCGGTAGAGGGTACTTGTTCTTCACCGTCACTTTGTTCAATTGCCTATAATCAATACACATTCGCATGGAACCATCTTTCTTTTTAACAAATAATACCGGCGCACCCCACGGGGACACACTAGGGCGGATGAAACCCTTATCCAGAAGCTCCTGAAGTTGCTCTTTCAGTTCTTTCAACTCAGCTGGTGCCATCCGATAAGGAGGAACGGATATGGGCCGAGTGCCCGGCACCAAGTCAATGCCAAAATCAATATCCCTGTCCGGCGGCATGCCCGGCAGGTCTGAGGGGAATACATCTGGGAAGTCCCTCACAACATGTACAGAATCAATGCTAGGAGACTCAGCTCCCACATCTCTCACAAAAGCTAAGTACGATAAACACCCTTTTTCAACCATCTTTCTGAGCTTTTAGGAACGAAATAACGCGGCTAGGGACGAAATCGGTCGAACCCCGCCACTCAATCTGAGAAATACCAGGAATGGCCAACGTAACCTGTCTTAGCATGACAGTCCAATATAGCATGGTACGGAGACAACCAGTCCATACCCAATATAACATCAAAGTCCACCATACCCAACAATAACAAATCCGCCTGGGTCTCCAGACCCCCAATAGATATAACACAGGATCTATAGACATGATCCACAACGATCGTATCACCCACGGGGGTGGATACATGAACAGGTAAATCAAGACTACCACGAGTCGCACCCAAATGATGTGCAAAATAAGAGGACACGTAAGAATATGTGGACCCTGGATCAAATAGAACAGAGGCATCTCTATGACAGACAGAAATGATACCTGTAATCACTGCATCGGAGGCAACTGCATCACGCCTGTCAGGGAGTGCATAGAATCGTGCCTGGCCTCCACTGGATCGCTCCTCACCTCTAGGGCGACCACGAGAAGACTGACCTCCACCTCTACTAGCCTGAGATGGTGCTAAAGAGGAGGGCTGATCCCTCTGCTGAGCCCTGTCCCTACGGAGTCGAGGGCACTGCCTCCTCATGTGGCCAAACTCACCACACTCATAACAGCTACCTGGTCTCAATGGAGCGTGCCATATCAACAACCTGCTCAAATGATGATGACAAAACTCTCTCTCTAGTCATAAGAATGCGGATAGAGTAGTTGAGGCCATCAATGAACCTCCTAATCCTCTCCCTATCATTAGGGATCATCCATGTGGCATGCCTAGCCAACCGTGTGAATCCGAGCTCATACTGGGTCACAGACATGTCGCCCTGAACCAACCACTCGAACTAGCAACGTAGCTCCTCGCGACGAGACTGTGGTATATATTTCTCTAGAAAGAGAGTAGAGAACTGTCGCCATGTGAGAGGTGCTGCTCCCTGCATGCCTACGCCTCTCAAACTCTTCCCACCAATCAAATGCGGGACTAGTGAATTGAAAGGTAGTAAATGAAACTCCGCCGGACTCAAGAATACCAGCCGTCCGCAACATCCTCTTGACACTTGTCCAAAAAACCCCGGGCATCCTCGCCCTCAACGCCACCGAAATGGGGTGGCCGAAGTCTACCAAATCTCTCAAGACGACGCCGCTCGTTGTCGGGCATAACCTTGAACCATATGCTCCGGAGCCGGAGCTGGTGCGGCCGGAGGAATAACCGAGTGCAACCACCTAGCGGGGACCGCCTCTGGCGTCCGAAGTCCCCGAACAACCGGGCTCGGGTGTGTGAGCTGCAGTGGTCTGCTGACCACCCCCTGACTGAGATGTCGCTACAGTAGCGGTAGCCGAAACTACCCGAGCCAAACCGGAACACACCGATAATATCCGAGCAAGAGTCTCCCGAAGACCGGGAATAGCAATAGATATAGTCCGGCCCCGAACTGGGGCCGCTGGAGCATCAACCACTGGGGGCTGCTCCTGAACTGGTACAACAGGCGGGTCAGCTGGCACTGCCTCGGCCGCCCTACCTCTACCTCTAGCACGACCGCGCCCACGGCCTCTAACAGGTGGCAATGGAGGTCTTCCACCTCGTCCCGATGCTCGCATTCTCGCCATCTGCGAGAGAATAGAATATAGAAGTTCAGTTCTCAGAACAACAAGATCGCACGACGGAGTTCAAGAAAAGTGAAGTTTTCCTAAAGGTTCGCAGCCTCCCGAGGATAAGTACAGGCGTCCCCGTACCGATCCACAAGACTCTACTAACCGGCTCAAGACTCATGAGGCCTAGTAAACCTAGGCTCCGATACCAACTTGTCACGACCCCAAATCCGGTCGTGATGGCGCCCAGCACATTGCTAAGCCAGCCTGACCAATCAATATAAGCAACGGAGCTAGAAGCTCTCTTTAGCCCATTTAAGCATTAATTCACGAAATAACAACGATACATATAACGAAAACGGGGAACTAAGTCCCATAATACATCAACTCCCATAGACCGAAGGGTCATGAGTCATGAGCCTCTACTGAACATGAGTGTATAAAGGTTTACAAGATACCAAGTGCGGAAAGAAAAGTCAATACAAAATCAAGAGACAATAAGAAGGAATATCGGGTCCTGCGGACTCTGCAGCTACCTCGAATATCCACAAATGTCGCCTCGCACGGCTATTAGATCACTGCTGAGAGGTACCTGGATCTGCACACAAGGTGCAGGGAGTAAAATGAGTACTGCCAGACTCAGTGGTAATAAACAAGGGTAAGACAGCGCAGATAAGAAATCCGCAATAAAGCACTATGTAAAGCTGTAATCAAATACCCTGTCACATAATCAATATCAACCGTACCTGTACCAACAAGTACCAGCAAAACAGTATAACAGCTAGCAGATGTAGCTAAAATGCAATGCAATATATGATATGACCGCTACGACGCGTATCCGATCCAATTTGGGTACCCGTGCTCACTGTGGGGGTTCAGACTCCGGAGGGGCTCCTACAGCCCAAGCACAATATCACCGCGGCGTGCAGTCCGATCCAACATATATACTGCTGCGGCGTGCAGCCCGATCCACTACCAGTCAGCTAATATGCAAATACAGCCTCGCAGGCTCAAAAGTAGTTTTGAATACCGTTTTATCATTTTTCAGTTGGAAAACAGTAATACCAAGTTCGAGAGATTGGAAATAGCATAATAACAGAAATAGCTACGGACTGGTAGTAACTAATATGTCAATATGATAAGACAATGATAACGATCCTCGCGGGATCCAATAACTGGCTCACGGCCCACAAGTATACTCAACCGCCCAAGAAGGGGGTTCCTCGGCTCAAGAGTGGCCAATATCTCAATATATAGTATGCAACCATCCGAGAAGGAGGTTCGACGGCTCAAGAATAGCCAATATCATAACACAGTGCCAACAAGTCGGACTAAGCCATAGTCCCCAATCACAATTGACCCCGCACTCACAAGAGAGTACGTGTCTCGCCGCTATACAACGTCACAAAGTGGTATACCGGGGTTTCGAACCCGCTGGTCATCACCCACATCTATTACTCACCTCAATACGGCGCGACGACTACTCCGCAATGCCCTTTCCACGAGAATCAAGCTCCGCACGCGTAGAATCTGATCAAATACAGTAGAAACACAACAAATTAGGCCAATGGAACGACACCCAATCAATACAACTCAATTTACACCAAAATTTCCAAAGTTGTCAAAACCCGACTTTCGGTACACTTCTCGAAAAATTACAAAAGTCACATATTCGGAACCCTCGTCTCAATACGAGTCTAAGCATATCAATTTTACCAAATTCGGACTCCATTTGCCCATTCAAAACCTTGATTTTCTAAAGTTCAAGCCTAGGGCTAAATCTTCCATGAATCACCCCAAATTCCTCCATTTTCATGATATAATTGCATAATATTATCAATACTAATCATAGTTTAAGTCCATAGTTGATTACCTGATGATTTCCCTTGAGTTTCTCTTCAAAATCGCCCAAATCGCCTCTAAAGCCGAGACCCAAATGTGTTTAAGTCCATAGTTGATTACCTGATGATTTCCCTTGAGTTTCTCTTCAAAATCGCCCAAATCGCCTCTAAAGCCGAGACCCAAATGTGTGAAATGTTTCTGAATTTTTCTAACTTCTGATACACTTAACTCACTGCGATTTTCGCTTCTGCGGGCCATTTTCTGCCCCTGCGGAATCGCTTCTGCGACCAATTGGTCGCTTCTGCGAACTCGCCTATGCGATCGACCTTCCGCTTCTGCGGACTTCCCATCTCGCCTCTTGACCGCTTCTGCGGTCTCCTCTATGCTCCTGCGACGCTGCTTCAGCGGAGACGATTCCGCCTCTGCGAAGTCACTCGCCCCTGCGCCCTCTTGTCCGCTCCTGCGGACTCGCTCCTGCGCCCCCATTTCCGCAGGAGCGAAAACAACAGAACCAGAGTTAAAACCTGCAATTTTCCACATTTTCTCCCGTTTAACCATCCGAAAACACCCCGAGGCCCCCGGGACCCCATCCAAACACACCAACACCTCCTAATACCTTATTCAAACTTGGTCCAATCCTCAAAACACGTCTAACAACATCAAAAACCCATAATTCGCATCGAATTCAAGCCTAAATTCCTTAAAACATTCCGAATTACACAATCAATCAAAAACTCGACCAAACAACGTCCGAATGACCTGAAATTTTGCGGACATATCCAAAATCACATAACGAAGTTTCTGCAACTGTCGGAATTCCATTCCGACCCCCGGATCAAAATCTCACCTACCATTCGGATTTCGCCAAAATTCAACCTTAGCCAATTCAAGCCTATTTCTACACTAGGCCTCCAAATTCAATTCCGATCGCTCCCCTAAGTCACAAATCACCTCCCGGAACTAACCGAATCATCAGAATCCGATTCCGAGCCCTCTAACCAAATAGTCAACTCCGGGTTGACTCTCCTTATTCAAGTTTCCTTCACAAAGGCTATATGCCTCATTTCCAATCCAAATCACTCCTAACTCACCCGATAGACTTTAACACCTGATATAAAAGCATAAAACATACAATTTCAACATAACGGGGTGGTAATTCCCGTGACGACGGGCCGAGTCGTCACAACAGCCCAAGCAAAATACCGCTGCGGCGTGCAGCCCGATCCTCATATCAACCGCTGCGGCGTGCAGCCCGATCCATCCTCAGTCCACAACATACATACAAGTCACACAACATCTCAAATTATTTGTTTCCAGGTTCCAGTTTATTAATTATGAAAATTCTTTAACTTTTATTTAATTTTCCAAAACGGGTGACTTAGCATTTCAATACGGTGATTTCAAACCAGGACTGAGATCAGTGATTAAGAAAGTGTAGCTATCACATATATAACTATACCCTAGGGATACTGTAAGGCCCCGTAAAAATTTTGTGCATAAAACCTAGTAGCTGTGGTGTCACGGTCCGAATAATGTGTTAGGAATGCGTAAGCTCGCCGCGGTTCGGACCCTTCGTAGTGATTTAAGTTTCAAAAATGTAGAGAATTAATTTTTCCGAAAAGTGTCCAATATGCGGTCAAGAATGCGATCGCAAACCTGACATGTGGACCACATTCTTGCCGCAAAACGTTCCAGAGAGTTTCCCAAAAATCGTGTCAAAAGTGCGGTCGATATGCGATCGCATGTCAAATCTGCGGTGCACTTTGCGACCGCAGATCAAGCATGTGGACCGCATTCTGGCCGCATTCCTTAACAAAACCTGTGTAAAATTTGGGGCAATTCTGCGGTCACTATGCGGACCGCATGTTGATTCTGCGGTCGCATAGTGCACCGCATAATTGACCCCGGCCCAGATTTTTGTAACATTTTGACCCGATCTCTTCTTTAATATAACACACTTCTTCTTCATTTTATCATATCATCTTACCAAAAATTAGAGAGAGAAGAGAGGGTTTTTAGAGAGAGAAATCTTTCATCTTCAAAGATTGTTCCAACCATCTTAATTCCAAGGGATCTTAGGGCAAGGATTCAACTTCCCCAATCTTTTCAAGGTAAAAACCCTAACTATTTTCTTTGATTTTCAGTTTTAAATTGGGTAAAGAGAGGTTTGCATATAATAGCTTTGGAAAATAGAATTTTTACACTCATGCATGATTATTGAACTTGATTTCTAGTAAAAAGAAGTGAGTAGAAGTAAGAGTCTTCAAGATCAAGGTTGGCAAGAGTAGGATATCTTGGGTAAGCATAAAGTAGGAAGAAAACTCATCACCAGGTATGTATGGCTAATTTTGATTCTTGTGAAATCGCCTATATGTGTGAAAATTACTTGGTTAATGTTAATTTGACAAATTGTGTGAAATTCTCGATGTTGTTGTTTGGATATTCAAAGTGTTGTTGAAATATGAGTGATGTGGTATGGAATATGAACCGAAAGTTAAATGAGAGTTGAATTGGGTAAAGAATTGTGAATAATACTTATGACAGTATTTATGGCACTTTGTGGAAAGGAAACGAAACACTCGAGAATTGGTTTATTGTGGAAAGAGATGAAACACTTGAATTGTGGAAATTTATTGAACATACTTGTGTGAATATTCTTGATTATGGAAATATTGTAACATGGTTGTGATATTGATTTGAAATATAATTGAGAACATGAAACAATGTGCAAGTTACTTATTTGAACTTGTTGAAATTGTGTGTAGTACCTTATCTGCTGTTTGAAATTGTTGTGTTTTAAACTGTAAGGCGGGGTCGTGTTACGCGCCGCAACTTGGGGAAATAAGGTGTGGGTTGGGGTGATAAGGGTGGCCGAGGTAATAAGGGTGGTTAGGGGCAATAAGGATGGAAAGCGATCGAAATCGCTATTGAAAATTGATACAAAAAATCAATAATGTGAAATTGTGAAAGGAGACAGCAGGAGAGTTTGCAACCTGTGGGGCACTGATTGCCCCTTTGTTTGAATACTTGTGCTTTACGTGATTGATTGGTTATTGTTAAATTGATTGATCGTAGAAAGTGCTTTGTGTGAGAATTATTTGAAATGAGGAAAATGTGGAAACATGGTTGGCTGGCTTAATTAATTGTTGATGTAATTTAATGGCTTGAGTTTACTTGGGACAAAGTTTGTCCATACATACCGGTACAATTCAAGTGTACTGACGTCCCTTTTGCCGGGGGCGCTACATTCGTGTCATGATTGTAGGTGGATCAGTAGCAGGCACTTCAGCTCATCGGCGGTAGTATCCTTCTCCTTCCACTGCCCGTTTTGGTGAGCCCCTTTCTTCCTCGGGGCCTTGTGTGGTTCATGCCACTCGGTTTAGATTTCATTTTGGTTTTGTAAGGTATAGCCGGAGCCTTATTACCGGCAAGTATTGTATCCCCTTTTTTGTATCCTAGAGGCTCTGTAGACATGTAAACTGTGGGACTCCGGTATTATGTATACATTATGTTATGTCGGGCGTTGTAAAAACTGCAAACTTGTTAATGAATCACTTGTATGGTTTTAATTGTTTAATGTGAAATCATTCATGGTTAGTAAGATATTTGGTTAATGAGAAACAATCAACACGGGGGTAACGCGTGGGAATGAAAGGCACCCAGGTCCGCTTGACTGGGGCAACCCGGTCAGGCGCCGGTCATGTCCCTCGATTTGGGGCGTGACAAACTTGGTATCAGAGCGTATGGTTTTTAAAGTGTCCTAGGATGTCTCGGAGCCGTGTCTAGTAGTGCCCTTCTTATAGGTGTGTTGTCGACCACATCATATAAGTAGGGGGCTACACGGGCATTTAGGAATTTACCTATTTCTTTGTTAATCTATATCGTGCGGTAAAGTGCAATGTGGAAATATCCGTGTCTAATTCGCACCTTGTTCCCAAATTTTCAGAATATGGCACCTAAGAAGAAGGCTAGACTCGGCCTTAGGGCCAATGCCGGCCCAAGTGCAACTGTTAATCATGTACCCGATGCCGTGGGAGAGAATGACCCACCAGTCCCGAATTTGCCTGACCCATCTGTTCAAAACCCAAGTGTCCCTATCCCAGCTGCGGCAGAGGATGCCACCATTCCTCCTGCCAGTGTTCCTGACTCAAATACAGTTCCCGCTTCGGGCTCCGGTATCTCTAATGAAGATCTTAGGGGAGCCATCCATATGTTAACACAGTTAGTGGCCGCCCAGGCCCAGAGATCCCATGATGCCCCTGCATCCTCCAGCGGACAGGGAGATTCCTTTGGCTCCAGAGTCCATCAATTCTTGCGATTGGCCCCTCCGGAATTTTCAGGCACCGATCCAGAGGCTGACCCACAGGAATTCCTTGATGAGATATACAAGACCCTCAGAGTGATGAAGGCTACAGATATAGAGGGGGTAGAGTTGGCCTCTTACAGGCTGAAGGGAGCGGCACGTTCATGGTTCGAAATGTGGGAGGATTCCCGTGAGGAAGGGAGCCCTCCGGCCAGATGGGATGAGTTCGTGGATGCATTCATAGACCACTTCTTACCTGCTGAGGCAATGGCAGCCCGTGCCACTGAGTTCGAGGTTCTCAAACAGGGCGGTATGAGTGTTTGGGAGTATCACATGGAGTTCGTAAGGTTGTCCAAGTACGCTCCTCATTTAGTGTCGACCATGGATGCCCGGGTTCGACGGTTTGTTCAGGGCCTTAGCCCTTCGGTAGTGAATGAGGCCGCCACAGCAACTTTGCACTCGGATATGAACTATGGGAGGATTGTGTGGTTTTCTCAGGCCATAAAGGCCATGAAGTTAAAGATTCGAACGGAGAGAGAGAGTAGCAGCAAGGCCCGGTCAATGGGTCATTCGGGGAGATCACTTCCAGGTAGAGGGTCGTCAGGGCCATCCCAGTCATATGCGTAGTCCTCACCGAGTGTACCACTCTCTGTGCACAGTCATCAGCAGGGCAGTTACTCGAGACCTGGTTCAGACAGCAGGAGGTCTCGTCAGTCTGGTCGTCCTGGGGTGAGATCCCAGCAGCAGGGGAAACCTACATGCCCCAAGTGTGGGAGATTTCATACAGAGACTTTCTACCTTGACCTTCCAGTGTGCTTCGGGTGCGGGGTGAGAGGTCACATTCAACGAGACTGTCGTGCACCCCGTCAGGGTATAGGTAGGGGATCTGCTCAGTCATCCGGTTCTTCAGCTGCTACATCATCAGCGCGTACTCCAGCATCAGCGGGGCGTGGTGCAGCTAGGGGTGGAGCTCGGGGTAGGGGTGGACCTAGCCGATTCTATGCATTGAGTGGCCGCCAAAATGCCGAGGCTTCTCCAGATGTTGTTACAGGTATCATGTCTGTTCAGACTATTGATAGCTATGCCCTTATTGACCCAGGGTCCTCCTTGTCTTATGTTACTCCATTCATTGCTTCAAGTTTTGGGATAGAACCCGAACAGCTTCATGAGCCGTTCTCTGTGTCGACTCCTATTGGTGATTCTATTACGGCCTCACGAGTCTATAGGAATTGTGTTGTTACGGTGGGTGGTCGTGATACCACGGCCGATCTTATTGAGCTTGGGATGGTAGATTTTGATGTAATTATGGGGATGGATTGGCTCTATTCGTGCTTTGCCAAACTTGACTGTCGAACGAGAGTTATGAGGCTCGAGTTCCCTAACGAGCCCAGTTATTGAATGGAGAGGGAATGGTGTGGTGCCAAGGGGTAGGTTTATTTCCTACCTTAAGGCTTCGAAGATGATTAAGAAAGGGTGTATCTATCACCTGGTTTGGGTAACGGACACCACCTCAGATGTGCCTACCCTCGAGTCCGTGCCAATTGTGAATGAATTTCCTGAAGTGTTTCCAGATGAGCTTCCAGGCATCCCGCCGGATAGGGAGATTGATTTCGGGATCGATGTAATGCCAGATACTCAGCCAATATCCATTCCACCATACAGAATGGCGCCAGCAGAGTTAAGGGAGTTAAAGGAGCAGTTGAGGGATTTATTAGAGAAAGGGTTCATACGACCGAGTGTGTCGCCGTGGGGAGCTCCGGTTCTCTTTGTCAGAAAGAAGGATGGGTCACTTCGAATGTGTATTGATTATCGGCAGCTCAACAAAGTCACCATCAAGAATAAATATCCTTTGCCTCGAGTGGATGATCCGTTTGACCAATTGCAGGGAGCGAAGTTCTTCTCAAAGATTGATTTACGGTCCGGGTACCACCAGTTCAAAATCAGGGAGCAGGATATTCCAAAGACCGCCTTCATAACTCGTTATGGTCACTTCGAGTTTTTGGTCATGTCTTTTGGGCTAACCAATGCCCCAGCAGCTTTTCATGGACCTTATGAATCGGGTTTTCAAGCCATTCCTAGATTCCTTTGTAATTGTATTCATTGACGACATCCTCATCTACTCTCGGAGCAGGGAAGATCATGCCATTCACCTCAGAGCAGCATTGCAGACCCTTCATCATCATCAATTGTATGCCAAGTTCTCAAACCGTAGCCTTTCTAGGGCATGTTATTTCCAGTGAGGGAATTCAGGTGGATCCTCAAAAGATTGCGGCAGTGAAAGATTGGCCTAGACCCACGACCCCGACAGAGATTCGCAGCTTTTTGGGTCTTGCAGGGTATTATCGGAGGTTTGTAGAGGGATTCTCAACCCTCGCCTCCCCATTGACTAAATTGACGCAGAAGCAGTTAAGTTCCAGTGGTCCGAAGCATGTGAGAAAAGTTTCCAAGAATTGAAGTCAAGATTGACCTCGGCACCGGTATTGGCCTTGCCAGAAGGCACAGAGGGATTTGTAGTCTATTGTGATGCCTCCAGAGTCGGTTTGGGATGTGTATTGATGCAGCACGGAAAGGTTATAGCTTATGCTTCCAGACAACTCAAGAACCATGAGAAGAATTATCCGACGCATGATTTGGAACTTGCAGCTGTTGTGTTTGCCTTGAAAATATGGCGACACTATCTTTATGGGGTTCATGTAGATGTGTTTTCGGACCACAAGAGCCTCCAGTATTTGTTCAAGCAGAAAGAGCTGAATCTGAGACAGCGGCGGTGGTTAGAACTACTCAAGGACTATGATATGGACATATTGTACCATCCAGGGAAGGCAAATGTGGTAGCTGACGCTCTTAGTCGGAAATCCATGGGTAGTTTGGCTCATTTGGGTGTGGATCGGAGACCCCTGGCTCGAGAGGTCTACCAATTAGCCAGCTTGGGGGTTCGTATTTCGGCGTCAGACGAGGGGGATATCTTGGTGCATAATGGAGCAGAATCATCATTGGTCGCGGAAATCAAGGAAAAACAGTTCATGGATCCAACATTGGTTCGGGTGAAGGAAGCAGTCATGAATAACAAGACCTCAGCATTTGTACTCAGCAGCGAAGATGGTGTATTGCGGTGTCAAGATAGACTATGTGTTCCGGATGTGGACGAGCTTCGGGAAAGGGTAATGGCAGAGGCTCATATTTCCAGGTATTCGGTACACCGAGGTTCCACGAAAATGTATCATGACCTTAAGGAGATTTATTGGTGGAACGGTATGAAGAGGGATGTAGCAAGCTTTGTAACTAAATGTCCGAACTGTCAACAAGTGAAGGCCGAGCATCAACGGCCCGGTGGATTAACTCAACTTATAGAAATACCAAGGTGGAAATGGGAGATGATCAATATGGATTTCGTGGTAGGGTTACCTCGCACTCAGCGTAAGTTCGATTCAATATGGGTGATAGTAGATCGACTCACCAAATCAGCTCACTTCCTGCCTGTCAAGTCCACTGATACCGCGGAGCAATATGCAAGATTGTACATCAAAGAGATAGTAAGGCTTCATGGCACTCCACTTTCTATCATCTCAGATCGCGGGGCTCAGTTCACCGCTAACTTTTGGAAGAAGTTTCAGCAAGGTTTGGGAACTCAGGTGAATCTCAGCACAGCTTTCCATCCACAGACCGATGGACAGGCCGAGCGGACCATTCAGACGCTTAAAGATATGTTGCGGGCTTGTGTCTTAGATTTTAAAGGTAATTGGGATGAACACTTGCCACTGATAGAATTTTCTTACAATAACAGCTATCATGCTAGCATTCAAATGGCCCCGTTTGAGGCATTGTACGGGAGAAGATGTAGATCGCCAATCGGGTGGTTTGAGGTAGGTGAAGCGGAATTGCTAGGGCCGGATATGGTGTACGAAGCTATGGAAAAGGTCAAGGTTATTCAGGAGAGAATGAAAATAGCACAGAGTCGTCAAAAGTCCTATGCGGACGTTCGTCGAAGGGATTTAGAGTTTCAAGTCGATGATTGGGTGTTCTTGAGGGTATCTCCTATGAAGGGAGTCATGCGATTCGGAAAGAAAGGGAAATTGCGTCCTAGGTATGTCGGGCCATATCGGATCGTTCAAAGGATTGGTCAAGTTGCTTATAGGCTAGAGTTGCCTCCCGAGATGTCATCAGTGCATCCGGTATTCCATGTGTCCATGTTGAAGAAAGTGATTGGAGATCCATCCACCATCATGCCAGTCGAAGCTATAGAGGTTAATGAAAATTTGTCATATGAAGAAGTTCCGGTTGCCATTCTTGATAGGCAAGTCCGTAAGTTGAGAAATAAGGAAGTTGCCTCTGTTAAAGTATTGTGGCGAAGTCAACGAGTTGAGGAGGCCACATGGGAAGCGGAAAAAGAGATGAAGGAAAAGTACCCCCATTTGTTCGATCAAGCCTAGAAGAAATTAGGTGACCCTCCTACTCCTAGTAACTGTCATCTTGCCTAAGTTGTTTCCCTCTTAGTATTAGTAAAGTCTCCTTCATTTTGTAATGAGTTAAATGTGTTGTTACCTTGGGTTACTTGAACCGTTCTTGACAAATGAAAGCCTTATAAAGATTTACGTGTTTAATAAACAACTAATAGTAAGTGTAGATTGGTAATGGTTTGTTAAGTGTACATGGTGTGTTAAAATGGTTAAATAAGGTAAGAATTCATTGAAGTGACTAGTTTATGTGCAATTGTAACAATGTGATAGAATATGTGCATTCGTTGAGGTAAGAAAGTGTATACCAATTGTGAAAAGTGTTGTAGTTGTATATTGTTGTTTGGTAATGTGTTTCGGGGGCCCTCTGACAGGTGGATATGTCCATAATACAAAGGAAACTCCGGCGAAATTTTTCTAAAATATAAGAGTTAGTCAAAATTTTGATGGTTGCATATCATGTCTTTCAAAACCAACTCATTTATTTCAAAATCCTCATTCGAGGACGAATGATCTTAAGGGGGGGATGTAAGGCCCCGTAAAATTTTTGTGCATAAAACCTAGTAGCTGTGGTGTCATGGTCCGAATAATGTGTTAGGAATGCGTAAGCTCGCCGCGGTTCGGACCCTTGGTAGTGATTTAAGAGTCAAAAATGTTGAGAATAACATTTTCCAGAAAAATGTCAAATCTGCGGTCAAGAATGCGATCGCAAACCTGACATGCGGACCGCATTCTTGCCGCAAAACGTTCCAGAGAGTTTCCCAAAAATCGTGTCAAAAGTGCGGTCGATATGCGATCGCATGTCAAATCTGCGGTGCACTTTGCGACCACAGATCAAGCATGCGGACCGCATTCTGGCCGCATTCCTTAACAGAACCTGTGTAAAATTTGGGGCAATTCTGCGGTCACTATGCGGACCGCATGTTGATTCTGCGGTCGCATAGTGCACCGCATAATTGACCCCGGCCCAGATTTTTGTAACATTTTGACCCGATCTCTTCTTTAATATAACACACTTCTTCTTCATTTTATCATATCATCTTACCAAAAATTAGAGAGAAAAGAGAGGGTTTTTAGAGAGAGAAATCTTTCATCTTCAAAGATTGTTCCAACCATCTTAATTCCAAGGGATCTTAGGGCAATGATTCAACTTCCCCAATCTTTTCAAGGTAAAAACCCTAACTATTTTCTTTGATTTTCAGTTTTAAATTGGGTAAAGAGAGGTTTGCATATAATAGCTTTGGAAAATAGAATTTTTACACTCATGCATGATTATTGAACTTGATTTCTAGTAAAAAGAAGTGAGTAGAAGTAAGAGTCTTCAAGATCAAGGTTGGCAAGAGTAGGAAATCTTGGGTAAGCATAAAGTAGGAAGAAAACTCATCACCAGGTATGTATGGCTAATTTTGATTCTTGTGAAATCGCCTATATGTGTGAAAATTACTTGGTTAATGTTAATTTGACAAATTGTGTGAAATTCTCGATGTTGTTGTTTGGATATTCAAAGTGTTGTTGAAATATGAGTGATGTGGTATGGAATATGAACCGAAAGTTAAATGAGAGTTGAATTGGGTAAAGAATTGTGAATAATACTTATGACAGTATTTATGGCACTTTGTGGAAAGGAAACGAAACACTCGAGAATTGGTTTATTGTGGAAAGAGATGAAACACTTGAATTGTGGAAATTTATTGAACATACTTGTGTGAATATTCTTGATTATGGAAATATTGTAACATGGTTGTGATATTGATTTGAAATATAATTGAGAACATGAAACAATGTGCAAGTTGCTTATTTGAACTTGTTGAAATTGTGTGTAGTACCTTATCTGCTGTTTGAAATTGTTGTGTTTTCAACTGTAAGGCGGGGTCGTGTTGCGCGCCGCAACGTGGGGAAATAAGGTGTGGGTTGGGGTGATAAGGGTGGCCGAGGTAATAAGGGTGGTCGGGGGCAATAAGGATGGAAAGCGATCGAAATCGCTATTGAAAATTGATACAAAAATCAATAATGTGAAATTGTGAAAGGAGACAGCAGGAGAGTTTGCAACCTGTGGGGCACTGATTGCCCCTTTGTTTGACTACTTGTGCTTTCCGTGATTGATTGGTTATTGTTAAATTGGTTGATCGTAGAAAGTGCTTTGTGTGAGAATTATTTGAAATGAGGAAAATGTGGAAACATGGTTGGCTCTGGCTTAATTAATTGTTGATGTAATTTAATGGCTTGAGTTTACTTGGGACAAAGTTTGTCCATACATACCGGTACAATTCAAGTGTACTGACGTCCCTTTTGCCGGGGGCGCTACATTCGTGTCATGATTGTAGGTGGATCAGTAGCAGGCACTTCAGCTCATCGGCGGTAGTATCCTTCTCCTTCCACTGCCCGTTTTGGTGAGCCCCTTTCTTCCTCGGGGCCTTGTGTGGTTCATGCCACTCGGTTTAGATTTCATTTTGGTTTTGTAAGGTATAGCCGGAGCCTTGTTACCGGCAAGTATTGTATCCCCTTTTTCGTATCCTAGAGGCTCTGTAGACATGTAAACTGTGGGACTCCAGTATTATGTATACATTATGTTATGTCGGGCGTTGTAAAAACCGCAAACTTGTTAATGAATCACTTGTATGGTTTTAATTGTTTAATGTGAAATCATTCATGGTTAGTAAGATATTTGGTTAATGAGAAACAATCAACACAGGGGGTTAACGCGTGGGAATGAAAGGCACCCAGGTCCGCTTGACTGGGGCAACTTGGTCAGGCGCCGGTCATGTCCCTCGATTTGGGGCGTGACAGATACTACAGGTCGGCACAAGGCCCCAAACTTGGCTTACCACCCACAATCATATCAAACACAGTGTGTTTCAATCCCATGTATCATATTATTCTCATTCGGGATGGACTAAGTCTCAATCCCCAGTCACAATCAATCCCGCACCTGCCACGGGGAGCGAGCCATGCCCTACTAGTGTCACAATGTGCTAAACCGGGGTTTCGAACCCTCAGGCTACCATATACACAAACTACTCACCTCTAGCCGGTCGAAGACTCGTCCGTGATGCCTTTTCCTTTTGAATTTTCCACCTCGTGCGTAAAATCTAGTCAAACCACAACAATTATATCAAATATGGGTCAAGGAAACATAACCCAATTCAATTTATACGAAATACGCGATAATACACCAAGTTGGTAAAACCCAACTTTTGGTACACTTCTCGAAAAATTACAAAAGATACATATTCGGAATCCTCGTCTCAACACGAGTCTAAGCATATAAAATTTACCAAAATCGGACTCCATTTGCCCATTCAAATCAGTGATTTTCCATAATTTAGGTCTAGGGCTAAAATCCCCCTTAAATCTTCCATTAACAGTGAAATACTCAAGGATTCCATGATAAAACACTGTAATTAAGCCATAAAACTTACCCCCGACGAATACCCGATGAATTCTCAGCAATTTCCTGTGAGTTTCTCTCTCTAGGGCTCAAAATTTGTGTTTTTGCTTAATGAACCCGCGACTACACTGCTTCTTTTTTTTAATTCACTGCCTGACCCAAGTACTCTACGCGTTCGCGTGACCTCCCACGCATTCGCGATGCCCAGCTCAGTTTTACTCTTCGCGAACGTGACGCCTCCCACGCGTTCGCGAAGCACAAATTTCTAGCCGCCCGAATTTCTTCTACGCGTTCGCGCCGCCCCTCACGCGAACGCGATGCACTCCCGCACTCCTCCTACGCAAAAACTACCAACATACTCCAAAACACGATACGGACTTGTTCCAATCATAAAAACATCATCCTAAAGATCAAAATTACCATTTCCACACGGATTCAAGACTAAATTTCTTCAAAACTTCAGAAACTAACATTCAATCAAAAACCCGACCAAACGACGTCTGAATGACCTGAACATTTGCAGACATATCCAAAATCACATAACGAAGCTACAGAAATTGTCAGAATTCCATTCCGACTCCCAGATCAAAATCTCACCTACCGTTCAGATATCGCCAAAATTCAACCTTAGCCAATTCAAGCCTATTTCTACACAGGACCTCCAAATTAAATTCTGATCGCTCCCCTAAGTCACAAATCACCTCCCGAAACTAACCAAATCATCAGAATCCAATTCCTAGAACTCTAACTTAATAGTCAAATCCAGGTTGACTTTTCATATTCAAGGTTCCTTCAAAAAGGCTATTTGCCTTATTTTCAACCCGAATCACTCCTAACTCACCCGATAAACTCTAACACTGATATAAAAGCATAAAACATATAAATGCAAGGTAACGGGGTGGTAATTCCCGTAACGACGGGCCGGGTCATTACATTCTCCCCAACTTAAACAAACGCTCGTCCTCGAGCGTACCTAGAGTTGTACTAGAAGCAACCCAATAGCTGACTGACATTACCAAGTATATATATGCGGGGTGGTACCACGTCACCCTGTCCATCATAAGTCTGATAACACAATATAGCTGAACTTCTACAGTCCATCTGGAACATAGACCACATTGCACTTTTCGAAAACATATTCCAATTCCGAATCCCACGTCTATACTCATGATACACATGATCCAACTGTAATAGCCCATACTCACCACTTTGGTGAGATCACAAAATATATCAAACGACCCAATCATTAGAGACGATGCCCTGTAATCGCAATAATTGCCTAAGGTAACCAAGTATTAATAGAAAAATCTTTTTTCATTAGCTAAAATCCTATTCCAATACCTTCATATCCTGCCAATAGAAGCTGAAACACGCGATATATCGAATCCATTTCTCAGGTCATCCATTTATGAATCCCTTTCCCTTTTTACTGATACTACAATAGATTTCGGAGCCAAACATCGATATTACCCTTCTAACCAGCTGAAATCACATATGCCCACACTCATTAATGGCTCAAACGTTCATTTCTACTATAACACACCGCACTGGTGATATGACACCTCAACACCGGCCTAAGCCACGACGAGCACAACACAGGCTCCAATAAGAAACATTTGAACATACTCAAATCATGACAACTACCTCAACAAAAGAGTTGTACTTCAAATTCCTCAATACCATCACAACACAGAACTAAGATCCCGCCTCGCATCATAGAAATAGAGTACTTGAATTCTCCTCGAAAGGTCATAACATCATATGGCCTTGCCACAACTTATGATTCCATCCAAACACTATTACCCATGAAGCGCCTCAAGTCATCTCATCATGCTCAAAACAGTAAGCCACGCACAAATCTAGGTCTAAACTCAAACAATCAATCTCACCTACGGTGAAACAATGAATATATGCCATCAAATCTTGTAAGGACACAACCGATGCGCCGTTCGCCGAGCGACACCTACCAGTGACCTTTACTCAATGACTAGGAAGTATTGTACACAAGGTAACACTATGCCTGATTACACGCTCCACTGTACAAATACATAACACACACCAAGCATCCATTCACACCACGAAAGTCATTCAGAAATTTCCCTATGTCATCAACAACTTAATCATCACAGTCGATCCAACAAGAGAATACCCCCATACCACTAGATATTATAAGTTTACATTACCTAGTCCTTTTGACCATATACCCTGCCATATCACTAGAATAGCAGTACCATTTTTCCTTAATCACCAGAAAGATCGATTCTTAAATCACCTGCAGCTGCCCGCGCTGCTCAATAATTTTTAATGACTTCCCTTATATTATGAACTGATCTCAAAACCTTGAACATGCCATTATTAACTTTCCATGATACATTGTATATACCATACCACCCTAAGATAACACGGAAACTTCTATCTCTTTCCTACGCCGCAAACATCGACACACTTAACTAGTCAAGGACCTTCAGGATCCCATATAGAAGAAAACTCGTTACACATTCCCAGCTTCGCATACCAACATGAATATACTCACTTTCAAACCACGGTAGAACACATCACAAACTCTTTCTCCCAATTCATTGCATAAGTTTAACTGTCAGGACTGAGTCCTTTTACCCACATCGAGCTACGCAACTGCCAGCACTTGAGAGCTTGGTCGCACCATAGTTGCAAAACTCATTACTTTGAACATATACCAGGAGTTAGTCGTATCCTTTTCATACTGTTCCGGTTTTACTATCATTTTTTAGTTAATACCCTCCTTTACTGAAGGATCACCATACCTCAATTCAGGTTACCACACAAGACTCATACACGAGACTTCACGGTCTAAGGCCCATGGGCCGCTGAATACTCTCTCAAATGTTTCCGAGAGTATCGCCTTCTACAATACTTTATTTTGATGAACTTCCCGCGATTTCTTTGAATTCGTATCATTACCTTCCAATACGGGTACATAGAATCCCATCATTCTTATAACATCACACAAGTCTTGATCCTTTCTAACGAAACCACCGTCTTTAGCCACATACACAATCTTACGACACATTACCGTTACAAGCAAAGTCTTGAACACCGCAAGGCTATCCTCGGGCGTCATTCACCCTTATTCAATTATCATTCAACTATCTTACTGGATAGAACCACTCGTGCCTTGTTAGAACTCTGGCACCGCAGAACATGATTACATACAGATGCATTTAGTTATCTTTCTTTCCTATACACCGAACATTCTTTACCAGCAGCAGTTCAAATCATCCTAGGATTTCTTCACATCTACGAAGCACCATAACCCTTACTAGAATTTCCCCAACATACTTAGAGATAGAACCAACATAGCACACAACAATGCAATCAGTTAGTAAATAACAACCTCCCCAACTTGGCTCAGAGCCATACATCAAAGCACTTTTAGCCACATATGTCATTCTTACTCAAATGATGCCACAATGTTATCGTGAGATTAAACTCAAGTCATTTACAAGCTTGAAAGAGGCTCGAACCATCATAAACATTAACTCTTCTGCAATTCTTGCATTTATACACACAACACAGTTATGCCTACTCTCTTTAGGTGACAGAAATCTTTTCTAAGTCCCAAATTTTCCAAAAATTTTGACAGAGTTTCCTTTGTAATTTGGCCTATCCACCTGCCAGAGAGGCACCAAACCATTCTAACAATACGTCCACAACTCGATAGCACACCACAATGCATATCAACAACATAAATCTCAAGACTATACGAATCATATTATCACAATTAATACCTAAACATGCGTTGCACCTGCTCGAATCATAACACATATCAAATACCTTTCAATTACACCTAAGAATCAATCCACCTACTTTGCCTCAATCTAGTATTTCAGTACAACACCTTCCACCAGGATACACACCTTCCACCAAGATACACATAGCATAATCACTTTAGTTTTCCTGAGTCAAAACTCATTCTACTACACGTAAGACACTTTGCCTTCCAACTATGAGATATGATATATATTCACCACGCCTATAGTTCGGGGCTACACAACAGATTACAAAGAGGATCTAGCACCTGACAGCTCGTACATTATTAAGCTGCCATTTCCACAATTAGGGACAATACCGTTCACACAAAATTTCATAATACCAATTTGTAAGATCAGCACCGGGGTGCTCAAGTCATAGACAAAGATCTGGCCTCAAGTCCTCCCGACTGGCCCAACATGAATTCACAAAGATTATATCTCGCCTCTCGATCGGGGAATCACAAGCCCTCAAGGCAATTATATTAATGAGCGCCCAAAGCGTACACAGACGTGTGGAAGGAATTCCAAAAATTATATCTCGAGCTCAATCAAGTACGCACGATAAGAATTCCAAGAAATGTGAAGTGCTTCCTAAAGGTTTGTAGCCTCCCGAGGATAAATACAGGCGTCCCCGTACCGATCCACGAGACTCTACCAATCGGCTCAAGACTCATGGGGCATAGTAACCTAGGCTCTGATACCAACTTGTCATGACCCCAATCTCGGTCGTGATGGCGCCCAACACAATTGCTTGGCAAGCCCGATCATTTACACTCTCATCCCCAGCATGAAGCTCAAATCAATTACCTAGATATTATTATCAACAATAAAGCTAAACTGAATAACCACCCAAAGATCTAGGGTCACGAGTCTAGAGCCTCTAAACATGATCGGATAACAATATCTAAACCAAATACTCAAGTCTGAATAATGTGTATACAAAGGAAAACTGGAATAAGAAGAGAAGCCAGGTCCTACGAACGTCGGCAGCTACCTCAGCAACTTGATATGACTCTGTAAAAGCTAGATTGCTCGTCTACTTCTCCTGAGTACCTGAACCCGCACACAAAGGTGCGGGGAGTAGGGGTGAGTACTAAGTACTCAGTGAGTAATAAATATATACAAGTAACTGAAAGTAAGGAAATCCACATAATACCACATAATGAAGCTAAACTACAGTCCGATTCCTCCTACGAACTAGCAACATAAGTACATTACAATTAACACTATCACAGATAATTCACAGACAAAGATGCAATGCAAGGCACATAACCGCTATGGCGTGTAGCCCGATCCATTTAACGTTGACGGCACTCACTAGGAGTGTGTACAGACTGCGGATGGGCTCCTGCAGCCCAAGTGCAATATTGATGTGGCGTGCAGCCCGATCCTCATATCAACCGCTGCGGCGTGCAACCCGATCCATCCTTAGTCCACAACATACATACAGTCACCCAACAGCTCAAATTATTTGTTTCTAGGTTCCAGTTTGTTAATTATGAAATTTCTTTAACTTTTATTTAATTTTCCAAAACGGGTGACTTAGCATTTCAATACGTTGATTTCAAACCAGGACTGAGATCAGTGATTAAGCAAGTGTAGCTATCACATATATAACTATCCCCTAGGGATACTACAGGTCGGCACAAGGCCCCAAACTTAGCTTACCGCCCACAATCATATCAAACACAGTGTGGTTCAATCACATGTATCATATTATTCTCATTCCGGATGGACTAAGTCTCAATCCCCAGTCACAATCAATCCCACACCTGCCACGGGGTGCGAGCCACACCCTACTAGCGTCACAATGTGCTAAGCCGGGGTTTCGAACCCTCAGGCTACCATATACACAAACTACTCACCTCTAGCCGGTCGAAGACTCGTCCGCGATGCCTTTTCCTTTTCAATTTGCCGTCTCATGCGTAGAATCTAGTCAAACCACAATAATTATATCAAATACGGGTCAAGGAAACATAACCCAATTCAATTTATACGAAATACGCGATAAACACCGAGTTGGTAAAACCCGACTTTTGGTACGCTTCTCGAAAAATTACGAAAGTTACATATTTAGAATCCTCGTCTCAACACTAGTCTATGAATATAAAATTTATCAAAATCGGACTCCATTTGCCCATTCAAATCAGTGATTTTCCATTATTTAGGCCTAGGGCTAAAATCCCCCTTAAATCTTCCCTTAACAGTGAAATACTCAAGGATTCCATGATACAACACTGTAATTAAGCCATAAAACTTACCTCTGACGAATACCCGATGAATTCCTAGCAATTTCGCGTGAGTTTCTCTCTCTAGGGCTCAAAATTTGTGTTTTTTGTGAATGAACCCGCGACTACACTTATTCTGGTTTTTAATTCACTGCCTGACCCAAGTGCTCTACGCGTTCGCGTGACCTCCCACACGTTCGCGATGCCCAACTCAGTTTTACTCTTCGCGAACGCGACACCTCCCACGCGTTCGCGAAGCACAAATTTTTAGCTGCCCGGATTTCTTCTACGCATTCGCGTCGCCCCTCACTCGAATGCGATGCACCCCCGCACTCCTCCTACGCGAACGCGACGGCCTGATCGCGAACGCGAAGGCTTATTTCCTACTGCACAAACCTGCAATTTTCTACAGTTTTCTCCAAGTTTCAAATGCCCGGATGATGGTCCGAATTCATCCCGAGGCCCCCGGGACCCCAATGAAAACCACCAACACACTCCAAAACATGATAGGGACTTGTTCCAATCATAAAAACACCATCTAAAACATCAAAATCACCATTTTCACACGGATTCAAGCCTAAATTTCTTCAAAACTTCTGAAACTAACATTCAATCAAAAACCCGACCAAACGACGTTCGAATGACCTAAATATTTACAGACATATCCAAAATCACATAACGAAGCAACAAAAATTATCAGAATTCCATTTCGACTCCCGGATCAAAATCTCACCTACCGTTTGGATATCGCCAAAATTCAACCTTAGCCAATTCAAGCCTATTTATACATCGGACCTCCAAATTCAATTTCGATCGCTCCCCTAAGTCACAACTCACATCTCGGAACTAACCAAATCATCAGAGTCCGATTCCGAGCACACTAACTAAATTGTCAACTCCAGGTTGACTTTCCATATTCAAGCTTCCTTCAAAACGGCTATTTGCCTCATTTTCAACCCGAATCACTCCTAACTCACCCGATAAACTCTAACACTTATATAAAAGCATAAAACATATAAATGCAAGATAACAGGGTGGTAATTCCCATAACGATGGGCTGGGTCATTACAAAAGCTCATACATGAAAATAACCCACAAACACAATACTAAACAAATAGGAATGCCTCCATAGTCCGTCACAATTCTTTTCAATCAACCCCTGCCATAGCCACCGCCTTATTTCGCCACATGTGCATCACAATGTTCCCACCTTATTCTGCCATATGCGCAACCCACATGTAAGCATATAACATATATCGCTTTATTACGCCGCATGTGCAAAACATCAATAGCAACAATAGCAAGACAAAGACCTGGTGCAACCCTTCAACAACAACCGCACAACAGAGATCTCGTGCATCACAGTACTAACGACCGCACGACAGAAACTTCATTCATCATAGTATCAACGACCGCATGACGAAACCTCGTGCATTACAGTCTCAAGTACCACACAACAAATGATAATATATACAGGAACAAAGCAAGAGAATCAACTCAGGTATTTCCGTTCACCGAAATATGGTACGACTAGATCATAAGAAATAACTGTAATAGAGAAATACCACGCACAATAAGAACAACTCAACAAGGGAGAAATAATACGAAACAACAATTCCATAATACTTAGTTCAACAACAAGGAAGTTAACTTGAATCAAATAATCACAATTAAGGAAATATCAACTAAACATAAGATGTGTAACTCCTTTCCAATTAAGACCAATTAATTACACGAGAGGTAATAATAATGCTTTCAAGATAAAGACGAGCATTTAGGAATGATAATATGACTATAGAAGGGTAAATGTCTACAGTTTAACAAGTAAAAGTCAATTAGGCAACAAGAATAACCAAAAAGGATTAGATAAATTCCAAGTAAGTCATGTTAAGGTGGAACTAATAACAGGAAACTCAATTGTATCAAGAACGACTTCATATTCAGTGATTACAAGGATATAAGAGCCTAAAAGGGGTAATTTTGCTTAAATAAATTCGAGAACGCACTCGTCATCTCGTGTACAAGGAATACAATCAACAAAGAAGACTCAAATCCTAAGGGGAAGTCACCTACACAAAGGTAGGCAAGATACTTACCTCGAACCGGCAAAATCTACTAGCAATCACGTCCTTTCCACGAGTACTCGATTCCAAATGGCCCAAATATATTTAATTAAATTGCAAATTATAAATAACATCTCAAGAAACTGATTCTACTATTTAATTCAAAGCGGAAGCGTGAAATTTGGTAAAATAACCAAATTTTCCCTCAGGCTAATGTATCAGAATCGGATAAAATTTATATTTTCAAAATCGTGCACTCTCACGAGTCTAGCCATATAAAAAATTCTCAAATTGGAGGTCAAACACCTACTCAAATCTCAATAATTAGGTCTATGAAGTTTTACCCATTTTCCATTCAAAATCCGAAATTAAAGATGAATTCATGATGCGATTTGTGGGTATTGAAGCATAATGGAGTAGATAATCGTTACCCAGTAGTAGCCCTTGATAAAACCTTCGAAATTTCTCCCAAATCTGAGCTCCCAAACTTGTATTTTGATAAAAATAGCTAACCCTCATTTTTGAATGATTTAATACTTTCCTAATATTTAAGGCATCACGAACGCGAAGATGAGCTCGCGTTTGCATAGGAGAAAAATAGAAAATGTCAAAAATGCCCTTCGTGATCACGACGAGAAGAATGCAAATGTGAAGGCCAGGGATTTTAAAACTATGCGAACACGACGCCTATAACGTGAAGGCGAGGAAGGAAAATGTTGAGGTCCAGAAGTTGCTCTACACGAACGTGTGACGACCCGACCCGTTGTCTTATACCGCTCTATTTCACCCATTTTATGCTTCTTCATGTTTCGTTATTGGTATGTGGTGTGTGAGAGGTTATTTGGATTGTCTTTGATAAGTAATAAGACACTTAGTCTCTTTAAGGAAGACTTAAGTTGAAAAGTCAACCGGATGTTGACTTATGAGTTATAGGGCTCAGATTTGATTTTCGGTGTTCGGTTAGCTTCGAGGAATGATTTGTGACTTAGGAGTGCAATCAAAATTGATTTTGGAGGTCCGATGTAGAATTAGGCTTGAATTGGTGAAGTTCGTATTTTTGCGGATTCCGGTTGATAGGTGAGATTTTGATTCAAGGGTCGGAATGGAATTCCGAGAGTTGCTGTAGCTTCGATATGTGATTTGTGATGTGTGTGCTAAATTTCAGGTCATTCGGATGCCATTTGTTTGGATATTTGATGGAATTCGTGTTTTGGAAGTTTTAGAACTTAGGCTTGAATCCAATGAAAATTGATGATTTTAGTCTTATTAGATGTGTTTTGATGATTAGAACAAGTTTGGATAATGTTTTAAGACATGTAGGTGCTTTTCGTTGAAGTCCCAGGGGCCTCGGTGAGTTTCGGGGTGGTTTCGAATCATTTTTAAGCCATTTTTAACTGCTGGTTTTTGGCTACAGCAGTGTTCTATGCGATCGCGGGGAAAAGGTCGCTATCGGAGTGAGTAAAATGTGAGAAATGTGCCAATGAATCACAATCGCGGAAAGTCTTTCACGATCGCGGAGAAGAAATATTATGTTGCGGTAATTCCAATTTGTAAGCTTATATCTCGCAATCTATATGCTTTATTGATGATTTGAGTGGAGAACCATTATTTTAATATTGCCCAAGTGGCTTATGTGCATTTCTGGACTGAGCATGGATTAGGCCGCATGCCGCAAATGGTGTTATTGTGATTTTTGGATATATGATTGGCTCGGGCTGCATGTCGCATAGTATTATATAGATATTGAGGCAGACGGCCTGGTTGATGTCACAAGATGGCTTGATATTGCGCTTGGGCTGTAGGATCCCCTCCGGAGTCTGTACACACCCTCAGTGAGCGCCATCGACGTTAAATAGATCCGGCTACGCACCGCAGTGGGTACCGGAGTGTACCGTCATATGCATTGCATTGCACTCATGCATTTGTTCCTATTTATATTAATTTTCATGACATTCGTGCACCCACATTTCATTGGATTCTATGCTACTTCTTGCACTGGGTACCTGATACCCTGGTATTATTTGTTAAATGGAGTGCTGTGCTCGATGGATTGACTTATGTGCTGACTTGCACTATCTGTCTAACATTTATTTGCTTAACTGTTGAAAGATTTCAAAAGAGGTTTTAACTGAGCCCAGATAAATTTTCTAAAGGATTTCACGATTTTACTATTTTCTCAAAGGGTTGCACTGTTCAATATAGTATGATGGAGTACCTTTTGTGATTTCTTGCTGCTCAGTTATTATTTTCTTTTATTGCTCACTGAGTTGGGGTACTCACTTTACTCCCTGCAACTCGCATGCATTTGCAGGTATTTATCACCCGGTGGCGGGTTGAGCTGATTGAGGATTTTGTTATCGTAGCCGAGCAAGGTGATCGCTGGCGTCCGCAGCACCAGACTTCATCATTTTGACTCTAAAATTTATTTTGAATATTACCGGCCTTGTAGTTTTGTTCAGACTTCTTTAGATGCTCGTGACTTGTAACACCCCCCCTCGGGCTGTGTTGGGTTGTAAATATCGGTTATTAATGCCATTAGTTCATACTTATCTATTTATTTATGTTTAATAACTGTTAAATAGATGAATCGGGTTAGTTGGCTGGCCTTGTCTTCGCGAGAGGCGCCATCACGTCCGGGTTTAGAAATTGGGTCGTAACAGAATGCGTGGAAGCGTGGCATATGTACGCAATGTGAGGCAGCATATGTGAACGCATTGGGGAGGTAGGTGGGGCTTCGCAAACACGGAAGGGGTTATGCGAACGCATAGAAGGAACTGGTCCCCTCCAAGATTACACTACACGATCGCGAGAGAGGGGCCGCGATCGCAAAGAGGAAAAGTCTGCAACAGTTGAGTTCAACTTTCTGCAATTTTAACAACACAAAAATGTTGCGTTTAGCATCCGAAACACACTCGAGCCCCCCCCCCCGGGACCTCAACCAAACCTACGGACACATCCCATGACATCATTTAAACTTGCACCAATCCTTAAACCACTTAAAACAATGCCTGAAACTCAAATAAATCAAAGATTTGATGTTTAATAACTGTTAAATAGATGAATCGGGTTAGTTGGCTGGCCTTGTCTTCGCGAGAGGCGCCATCACGTCCGGGTTTGGAAATTGGGTCGTAACAGAATGCGTGGAAGCGTGGCATATGTACGCAATGTGAGGCAGCATATGTGAACTCATTGGGGAGGTAGGTGGGGCTTCGCAAACACGGAAGGGGTTATGCGAACGCATAGAAGGAACTGGTCCCCTCCACGATTACACTACACGATCGCGAGAGAGGGGCCGCGATCGCAAAGAGGAAAATTCTGCAACAGTTGAGTTCAACTTTCTGCAATTTTAACAACACAAAAATGCTGCGTTTAGCATCCGAAACACACTCGAGCCCCCCCGGGACCTCAACCAAACATACGGACACATCCCATGACATCATTTAAACTTGCACCAATCCTTAAACCACTTAAAACAATGTTTGAAACTCGAATAAATCAAAGATTTCAGCCTAAAAACTTCAATTTTCATTAAAATACGCTTGCGATAAAAAATCTAACCAAAATACTTCCGAATGACCTAAGATTTTGCACGCACGTCCCAAATGACATGTCTGAGCTACTGCAACTTCCAAAATTCTATTTTGACTCTCGGATAAAAAACTTACTATCGACTGGAAACTTTAAAAATTCAAACTTCGGCATTTCAAGCCTAAATGAGCTACGGACTTCCAAAATGCATTCTGAACACGATTCCAATCCCTAAATAATCTAATGGAGCTAATGAGACCATCGGATTTCTATTTCGAGGTTGTCTTCATACTGTTCCTACTACGACTATGTTTCAACACTTAATCTCTGATTTAGGGATTAAGTGTCCTAAAACTCTCCGAAACTCAACATCGAACATCCCAGCAAACCAAAATAGCAGAAATGAACTTAAGGGAAAGAGTAATAGGAGATCAGGGCATAAATTCTTAAGACAACCGGCCAGATCATCACATCCTCCTACACTTAAACATTCGTTCGTCCTCGAACGAGCATAGAGACATACCAGCAGTCCTCAAGTCATTGAGTGCACACTTCCAACATACACCCGCAGGTGATCCCACGTCACCCCAATCCACTTAAGCATGTTGACACCATCTCAACTAAAATTTAGCCTTTCTAGCAATACCACTAAGCTTACAAGCCAGAATTCTTACCTTCCATCCATTTACAAAAGACCCGATCCTACACTCATATCTAGTATCAGTCTCAACCAGCTACTTCAATACCAGCCAACACACATAGGGTACAACCACACAACATGACACATCACATAGGCCCACAATAATATTTCTAAGAGCAATACTTACCCGATATCAAATCCATACCGGCTATAAGCCTCATATTCATTAGAAATTCTTTTCAAACCTCCACAATACTGGCGATGATACAATAACCACGAAAACCACATAACAAAACACCCGAATAACCAAATCTCAACCAACACCAATGGGCACATTCCCCATAAGCGAAAACTCAAGGAGCATAGGACGAAAACGAGTGAATATTAGAAAGGATACACATAAGGGAACTAGCAAACAAATCAGACTAGCACAAATTCTTCTAAAACACAAATCTACAAAAACATCTAACAAGAAAGAATGAAAGGATATAAAAGACTCACAAGGATCTTATACTGATATAACTCTTACCGCAGTACACAGCCCAATTTCAACGTATCAAATCACCTGAAATCACGAGGGTCCCGCCCTCAATAGTGAATCACAAGTAGGGCACACATCAACCCATCTAGAGACTCTCACAAATCAATTCCATCTACAAATTACAACACAGGCTGGCTTCCACACCGGTGGAGCATAGAAATCACAGTTCGTAACCAAGAATACTTAGAGATCACATCAAACCTACCAAAACAGACAACATGAATTTACTAGTAGCCTCATAACTCTCGACAATAGCACAGATGATAGAAATGGATATCACTCATAGAACCTCCCAACAACATAATCACATAATAGAGTACAAATCATGAAACGCTCCCATAAATGGAACAACAAACAAGGAGACTCACTCCAATAAGCAGAATTGTGATGAACTACAGATAGTGCCCATCTATAACAAACTGAATTCATACCTGAGTGAGATTAGCTGGCGCTTCGACCTCAAACCTACTATATGAAACCCATCAACGAGTCGGGCCTCCCCCTCTTGGGCGCCCTCTAACTGCCAGAATACCTCGCTGTGACCTATCGGTCTGAAGTCTAGGACAATATCTCAACATATGGCTAAAATCTCCACACTCAAAGCACCCTCTTTGCTGACGAGGCAGTGGGGACTACGCGATACGGATACTCCGAGATCCATGAACACCTGAGTCACCATGCAAAGCCTGAAACACAAACTAAACTGGCTGACTCGCAGGGTTATGAGAGAGAGAGCATGCGAGATCAGGAGAGAGAGCTTGTTTAAATTCCCGTCTAATGATATCAATTTTTTACTACTAAATAGAAAACCTAAAATATTTTCATAAACTTCAAACTGTTCAATTCTATTTTGAAGCGAAAAATGTTTGATCTACAATGTGTAAGAATTAATCAACTCTAAAGGATTTTACAAGAGACAATGTGATTTTACTATCAAGATTTTTTCTTTCTATAAATTTTATGTTTATTACGAAATTTAGATTTTATATTCATCTCAAATACAAGTCAAATAATTATTTTATTTACGTATCTAAAATTTTATTTTCTTTTACATGAATAACTCTACTTTTATACTGAAGGTATTAAAAAATAAAATACATATAAACCTAACATTTCTAAAAATGGGGCACTCAAATATGAGGCCTAAGGTACCGACCTTACTTGTGATAAGTACAAAATAGATAGAGAATTTCAAATTAATGTACACTTGTGAAGTATCAACGTTCACTACTTCTACAACAATTAGGTCTCAACCAGAGGCGGACCCAGAATTTCGAAGTGACGGGGCACTATTATTTCTATCATAATCATGATTCATGCGAATTATTAATGTAAAGCCCCGTAAAATTTTTGTGCATAAAACCTAGTAGCTGTGGTGTCATGGTCCGAATAATGTGTTAGGAATGCGTAGAATTCTTCGCGGCGAGCTTGCTCGCCGCGGTTCGGACCCTTGGTAGTGATTTAAGAGTCAAAAATGTTGAGAATAAAATTTTCCAGAAAAATGTCAAATATGCGGTCAAGAATGCGACCGCAAACCTGACATGCGGACCGCATTCTTGCCGCAAAACGTTCCAGAGAGTTTCCCAAAAATCGTGTCAAATGTGCGGTCGATATGCGATCGCATGTCAAATCTGCGGTGCATTTTGCGACCGCGGATCAAACATGCGGACCGCATTCTGGCCGCATTCCTTAACAGAACCTGTGTAAAATTTGGGGCAATTCTGCGGTCACTATGCGGACCGCATGTTGATTCTGCGGTCGCATAGTGCACCGCATAATTGACCCCGGCCCAGATTTTTGTAACATTTTGACCCGATCTCTTCTTTAATATAACACCTTTCTTCTTCATTTTATCATATCATCTCACCAAAATTAGAGAGAGAAGAGAGGGTTTTTAGAGAGAGAAGTTCTTCATCTTCAAAGATTGTCCCAACTACTTAATTCCAAGGGATTCTAGGGCAAGGATTCAACATCCCCAATCTTTTCAAGGTAAAAACCCTAACTATTTTCTTTGATTTTCAGTTTTAATTGGGTAAAGAGAGGTTTGCATATAATAGCTTTTAAAAATAGAATTTTTACACTCATGCATGATTATTTAACTTGATTTCTAGTAAAAGAAGTGAGTAGAAGTAAGAGTCTTCAAGAACAAGGTTGGCAAGAGTAGGATATCTTGTGTAAGCATAAAGTAGGAGGAAAAATCATCACCAGGTATGTATGGCTAATTTTGATTCTTGTGAAATCGCCTATGTGTGTGAAGTTGTTTGTTTCGGGTTAAATTGACAAATTGTGTGAAATTCTTGATGTTGTTGTTGGATATTCAAAGTTTGTTGTTGAGTTATGAGTAATGTAAAATGAGAGTTTAATTTGGAAAAAGAATTGTGAATAATGACTATGATGGCCTATATGGCACCTTGTGGAAAACAAACGAAACACTTGAGAATTGGTTTATTGTGGAAAGAGATGAAACACTTGAATTGTGGAAATATTGTAACATGGTTGTGATATTGAATTGAGAAGAAATTGAGAACATGAACCAATGTGTAAGTTGCTTATTTGAACTTGTTGAAATTGTGTGTAGTACCTTATCTGCTGTTTGAAATTGTTGTGTTTTCAACCGTAAGGCGGGGTCGTGTTGCGCGCCGCAACGTGGGGAAATAAGGTGTGGGTTGGGGTGATAAGGGTGGCCGAGGTAATAAGGGTGGTCGGGGGCAATAAGGGTGGAAAGCGATCGAAATCGCTATTGAAAATTGATACAAAATCATTAATATGAAATTGTGAAAGGAGACAGCAGGAGAGTTTGCAACCTGGGGGCACTGATTGCCCCTTTGTTTGACTACTTGTGCTTTACGTGATTGATTGGTTATTGTTAAATTGGTTATTGTTAAATTGGTCGATTGTAGAAAGTGCTTTGTGTGAGAATTATTTGAAATGAGGAAAATGTGGAAACATGGTTGGCTGGCTTAATTAGTTGTTGATGTAATTTAATGGCTTGAGTTTACTTGGGACAAAGTTTGTCCATACATACCAGTACAATTCAAGTGTACTGACGTCCCTTTTGCCGGGGCGCTACATTCGTGTCATGATTGTAGGTGGATCAGTAGCAGGCACTTCAGCTCATCGGCAGTAGTATCCTTCTCCTTCCACTGCCCGTTTTTGGTGAGCCCCTTTCTTCCTCGGGGCCTTGTGTGGTTCATGCCACTCGGTTTAGATTTCATTTTGGGTCTTGTAAGGTATAGCCGGAGCCTTGTTACCGGCAAGTATTGTATTTCCCTTTTGTATCCTAGAGGCTCTGTAGACATGTAAACCTGTGGGACTCCAGTCTTATGTATATATTGTGTTATGTCGGGCGTTGTAAAAATTGAAATCTTGTTAATGAATCACTCGTATCGTTTTATTTGTTTAATGTGAAATCAATTATGATTAGTAATATATTTGGTTAATGAGAAATAGTCTACACAGGGGTAACGCGTGGGAATGAAAGGCACCCAGGTCCGCTTGACTGGGGCAACCCGGTCAGGCGCCGGTCATGTTCCTCGATTTGGGGCGTGACAAACTTGGTATCAGAGCTTAAGGTTTTAAAGTGTCCTAGGATGTCTCGGAGCCATGTCTAGTAGTGCCCTTCTTATAGGTGTGTTGTCGACCACATCATATAAGTAGGGGGCTACACGGGCATTTAGGAATTTACCTACTTCTTTGTTAATCTATATCGTGCGGTAAAGTGCAATGTGGAGATATCTGTGTCTAATTCGTGCCTTGTTCCCAAATTTTCAGAATATGGCACCTAAGAAGAAGGCTAGACTCGGCCTTAGGGCCAATGCCGGCCCAAGTGCAGCTGTTAATCATGTACCCGATGCCGTGGGAGAGAATGACCCACCAGTCCCGAATTTGCCTGGCCCATCTGTTCAAAACCCAAGTGTCCCTATTCCAGCCGCGGCAGAGGATGCTACCATTCCTCCTGCCGGTGTTCCTGACTCAGATACAGTTCCCGCTTCGGGCTCTGGTATCTCTAACGAAGAACTTAGGGGAGCCATCCATATGTTAACACAGCTAGTGGCCGCACAGGCCCAGAGATCCCATGATGCCCCTGCATCCTCCAGCGGACAGGGAGATTCCTTTGGCTCCAGAGTCTACCAGTTCTTGCGATTGGCCCCTCCGGAATTTTCAGGTACCGATCCAGAGGCTGACCCACAGGAATTCCTTGATGAGATATACAAGACCCTCAGAGTGATGAAGGCTACAGATATAGAGGGGGTAGAGTTGGCCTCTTACAGGCCGAAGGGAGCGGCACGTTCATGGTTCGAAATGTGGGAGGATTCCCGTGAGGAAGGGAGCCCTCCGGCCAGATGGGATGAGTTCGTGGATGCATTCATGGACCACTTCTTGCCTGCTGAGGCAATGGCAGCCCATGCCACTGAGTTCGAGGTCCTCAAACAGGGCAGTATGAGTGTTTGGGAGTATCACATGGAGTTCGTAAGGTTGTCCAAGTACGCTCCTCATTTAGTGTCGACCATGGATGCCCGGGTTCGACGGTTTGTTCGGGGCCTTAGCCCTTTGGTGGTGAATGAGGCCGCCACAGCAGCTTTGCACTCATACATGAACTATGGGAGGATTGTGGGGTTTGCTCGGGCCACAGAGGCCAGGAAATTGAAGATTCGTGCGGAAAGAGAAAGTAGCAACAGGGCCCGGTCAACGGGTCGTTCAGGGGAGATCACTTCCTGGGAAGGGGTCATCAGGGCCATCCCGGTCATATGCTCGGTCCTCCGCGAGTGCACCGCCATCCGTGCACAGTCTCATCAGCAGGGCAGTTACTCGAGACCCGGTTCGGACAGCAGGAGGTCTCGTCAGTCTGGTCATCCCGGGTGAGATCCCAGCAGCGAGGGAGACCTACATGCCCCAAGTGTGGGAGATTTCATACGGAAACTTGCTACCTTGACCTTCCAGCGTGCTTCGGGTGCGGGGTGAGAGGTCACATTCGGCGGGACTCGCCGTGCACCCCGTCGGGTATGGGCAGGGGATCCGCTCGCTCATCCGGTTCTTCACTGCTACATCATCGGCGCGTACTCCCGCCAGCAGCAGGGCGTGGTGCAGCCAGGGGTGGAGCTCGTGGTAGGGGTGGACCTAGCCGATTCTATGCATCGAGTGGCCGCCAAAATGCCGAGGCTTCTCCAGATGTTGTTACAGGTATCATGTCTGTTCACACTATTGATTGCTATGCCCTTATTGATCCAGGGTCCTCCTTGTCTTATGTTACTCCATTCATTGCTTCAAGTTTTGGGATAGTACCCGAACGGCTTCATGAGCCGTTCTCTGTGTCGACTCCAATCGGTGATTCTATTACAGCCTCACGAGTCTATAGGAATTGTGTTGTTACGGTGGGTGGTCGTGATACCACAGTCGATCTTATTGAGCTTGGGATGGTAGATTTTGATGTAATTATGGGGATGGATTGGCTCTATTCGTGCTTTGCCAAACTTGACTGTCGAACGAGAGTTATGAGGCTCGAGTTCCCTAACGAGCCAGTTATTGAATGGAGAGGAAATGGTGTAGTGCCAAGGGGTAGGTTTATTTCCTACCTTAAGGCTTCGAAGATGATTAAGAAAGGGTGTATCTATCACCCGGTTCGGGTAACGGACACCACCTCAGATGTGCCTACCCTCGAGTCCGTGCCAATTGTGAATGAATTTCCTGAAGTGTTTCCAGATGAGCTTCCAGGCATCCCGCCGGATAGGGAGATTGATTTTGGGATCGATGTATTGCCAGATACTCAGCCAATATCCATTCCACCATACAGAATGGCGCCAGCAGAGTTAAGAGAGTTAAAGGAGCAGCTGAGGGATTTATTAGAGAAAGGGTTCATACGACCGAGTGTGTCGCCGTGGGGTGCTCCGGTTCTCTTTGTCAGAAAGAAGGATGGGTCACTTCGAATGTGTATTGATTATCGGCAGCTCAACAAAGTCACCATCAAGAATAAATATCCTTTGCCTCGAGTGGATGATCCGTTTGACCAATTGCAGGGAGCGAAGTTCTTCTCAAAGATTGATTTACGGTCTGGGTACCACCAGTTGAAAATCAGGGAGCAGGATATTCCTAAGACCGCCTTCAGAACTCGTTATGGTCACTTTGAGTTTTTGGTTATGTCTTTTGGGCTAACCAACGCCCCAGCAGCTTTCATGGACCTTATGAATCGGGTTTTCAAGCCATTCCTAGATTCCTTTGCGATTGTATTCATTGACGATATTCTCATCTACTCTCGGAGCAGAGATGATCATGCCGTTCACCTCAGAGCAGCATTGCAGACCCTTCTTCAGCATCAATTGTATGCCAAGTTCTCAAAATGTGAGTTTTGGTTGGAGTCCGTAGCTTTTCTAGTGCATGTTATTTCCAGTGAGGGAATTATGGTGGATCCTCAGAAGATTGCGGCAGTGAAAGATTGGCCTAGACCCACAACCCCGACAGAGATTCGCAGCTTTTTGGGTCTGGCAGGGTACTATCGGAGGTTTGTAGAGAGGGATTCTCAACCCTCGCCTCCCCATTGACTAAATTGACGCAGAAAGCAGTTAAGTTCCGGTGGTCCGAAGCATGTGAGAAAAGTTTCCAAGAACTGAAGTCAAGATTGACCTCGGCACCAGTATTGGCCTTGCCAGAAGGCACAGAGGGATTTGTAGTCTATTGTGATGCCTCCGGAGTCGGTTTGGGATGTGTATTGATGCAGCACGGAAAGGTTATAGCTTATGCTTCCAGACAACTCAAGAACCATGAGAAGAATTATCTGACGCATGATTTGGAGCTTGCAGCTGTTGTGTTTGCTTTGAAAATATGGCGGCACTATCTTTATGGAGTGCATGTAGATGTGTTTTCGGACCACAAGAGCCTCCAGTATTTGTTCAAGCAGAAAGAGTTGAATCTGAGACAGCGACGGTGGTTAGAACTACTCAAGGACTATGATATGGACATATTGTACCATCCAGGGAAGGCAAATGTTGTAGCCGATGCTCTTAGTCGAAAATCCATGGGTAGTTTGGCTCATTTGGGTGTGGATCAGAGACACCTAGCTCGAGAGGGTTACCAATTAGCCAGTTTGGGGGTTCGTATCTCGGCGTCAGACGAGGGGGATATCTTGGTGCATAATGGAGCAGAATCATCATTGGTCGCGGAAATCAAGGAAAAACAGTTCATGGATCCAGCATTGGTTCGGGTGAAGGAAGCAGTCATGGATGACAAGACCTCAGCATTTGTACTCAGCAGCGAAGATGGTGTATTGCGGTGTCAAGATAGGCTATGTGTTCCGGATGTGGACGAGCTTCGGGAAAGAGTGATGGCAGAGGCTCATACTTCCAGGTATTCTGTGCACCCCGGTTCAACGAAAATGTATCACGATCTCAAGGAGATTTATTGGTGGAACGGTATGAAAAGGGATGTGGCAGGCTTTGTAGCTAAATGTCCGAACTGTCAACAAGTGAAGGCCGAGCATCAACGGCCCGGTGGATTAACTCAGCTTATAGAAATACCAAGGTGGAAATGGGAGATGATCAATATGGATTTCGTGGTGGGGTTACCTCGCACTCAGTGTAAGTTCGATTCAATATGGGTGATAGTAGATCGACTCACCAAATCAGCTCACTTCCTGCCTGTCAAGTCCACTGATACTGCGGAGCAATATGCAAGATTGTACATCAGAGAGATAGTAAGGCTTCATGGTACTCCACTTTCTATCATCTCAGATCGCGGGGCTCGGTTCACCGCTAACTTTTGGAAGAAGTTTCAGCAAGGTTTGGGAACTCAGGTGAATCTCAGCACATCTTTCCATCCACAGACCGATGGACAGGCCGAACGGACCATTCAGACGCTTGAAGATATGTTGCGGGCTTGTGTCTTAGATTTTAAAGGTAATTGGGATGAACACTTGCCACTGATAGAATTTGCTTACAATAACAGCTATCATGCTAGCATTCAAATGGCCCCGTTTGAGGCATTGTACGGGAGAAGATGTAGATCGCCAATCGGGTGGTTTGAGGTAGGTGAAGCGGAATTGCTAGGGCCGGATATGGTGTACGAAGCTATGGAAAAGGTCAAGGTTATTCAGGAGAGAATGAAAACAGCACAGAGTCGTCAAAAGTCCTATGCGGACGTTCGTCGAAGGGATTTGGAGTTTCAAGTCGATGATTGGGTGTTCTTGAGGGTATCTCCTATGAAGGGAGTCATGCGATTCGGAAAGAAAGGGAAATTGAGTCCTAGGTATGTCGGGCCATATCGGATCGTTCAAAGGATTGGTCAAGTTGCTTATAGGCTAGAGTTGCCTCCCGAGATGTCATCAGTGCATCCGGTATTCCATGTGTCCATGTTGAAGAAAGTGATTGGAGATCCATCCACCATCATGCCAGTCGAAGCTATAGAGGTTAATGAAGATTTATCATATGAAGAAGTTCCAGTTGCCATTCTTGATAGGCAAGTCCGTAAGTTGAGAAATAAGGAAGTTGCCTCCGTTAAAGTATTGTGGCGAAGTCAACAAGTTGAGGAGGCCACATGGGAAGCGGAAAAAGAGATGAAAGAAAAGTACCCCCATTTGTTTGATCAAGCCTAGAAGAAATTAGGTGACCCTTCTACTCCTAGTAATTGTCATTTTGTCCAAGTCGTTTCTCTCTTAGTGTTAGTAAAGTCTCCTTCATTTTGTAATGAATTTAATGTGTTGTTACCTTGGGTCACTTGAACCTTTCTTGATAAATGAAATCCTTATAAATATTCGCGTGTTAAATTGGTTTAATAAGGTGAAAATTCATTGAAGTGACTAGTTTATGTGCAATTGTAACAATGTGATAGAATATGTGCATTCGTTGAGGTAAGAAAGTGTATACCAGTTGTGAAAAGTGTTGTAGTTGTATATTGTTGTTTGGTAATGTGTTTCGGGGCCCTCTGACAGGTGGATATGTCCATAATACAAAGGAAACTCTGGCGAAATTTTTCTAAAATATAAGAGTTAGTCAAAATCTTGATAGCTTGCATACCATGTCTTTCAAAACTCATTTATTTCAAAATCCTCATTCGAGGACGAATGATCTTAAGGGGGGAGGATGTAAGGCCCCGTAAAATTTTTGTGCATAAAACCTAGTAGCTGTGGTGTCATGGTCCGAATAATGTGTTAGGAATGCGTAGAATTCAAACTGTTCAATTCTATTTTGAAGCGAAAAATGTTTGATCTACAATGTGTAAGAATTAATCAACTCTAAAGGATTTTACAAGAGACAATGTGATTTTACTATCAAGATTTTTTCTTTCTATAAATTTTATGTTTATTACGAAATTTAGATTTTATATTCATCTCAAATACAAGTCAAATAATTATTTTATTTACGTATCTAAAATTTTATTTTCTTTTACATGAATAACTCTACTTTTATACTGAAGGTATTAAAAAATAAAATACATATAAACCTAACATTTCTAAAAATGGGGCACTCAAATATGAGGCCTAAGGTACCGACCTTACTTGTGATAAGTACAAAATAGATAGAGAATTTCAAATTAATGTACACTTGTGAAGTATCAACGTTCACTACTTCTACAACAATTAGGTCTCAACCAGAGGCGGACCCAGAATTTCGAAGTGACGGGGCACTATTATTTCTATCATAATCATGATTCATGCGAATTATTAATGTAAAGCCCCGTAAAATTTTTGTGCATAAAACCTAGTAGCTGTGGTGTCATGGTCCGAATAATGTGTTAGGAATGCGTAGAATTCTTCGCGGCGAGCTTGCTCGCCGCGGTTCGGACCCTTGGTAGTGATTTAAGAGTCAAAAATGTTGAGAATAAAATTTTCCAGAAAAATGTCAAATCTGCGGTCAAGAATGCGACCGCAAACCTGACATGCGGACCGCATTCTTGCCGCAAATCGTTCCAGAGAGTTGCCCAAAATCGTGTCAAATGTGCGGTCGATATGCGATCGCATGTCAAATCTGCGGTGCACTTTTGCGACCGCAGAATCAACATGCGGTCCGCATAGTGACCGCATGTCTTAACAGAACCTGCGTAATTTTTTGGGCCATTCTGCGGTCACTATGCGGACCGCATGTTGATTCTGCGGTCGCATAGTGCACCGCATAATTGACCCCGGCCCCGATTTTTGTAACATTTTGACCCGATCTCTTCTTTAATATAACACCTTTCTTCTTCATTTTATCATATCATCTCACCAAAATTAGAGAGAGAAGAGAGGGTTTTTAGAGAGAGAAGTTCTTCATCTTCAAAGATTGTTCCAACTACTTAATTCCAAGGGATTCTAGGGCAAGGATTCAACATCCCCAATCTTTTCAAGGTAAAAACCCTAACTATTTTCTTTGATTTTCAGTTTTAATTGGGTAAAGAGAGGTTTGCATATAATAGCTTTTAAAAATAGAATTTTTACACTCATGCATGATTATTTAACTTGATTTCTAGTAAAAAGAAGTGAGTAGAAGTAAGAGTCTTCAAGAACAAGGTTGGCAAGAGTAGGATATCTTGTGTAAGCATAAAGTAGGAGGAAAAATCATCACCAGGTATGTATGGCTAATTTTGATTCTTGTGAAATCGCCTATGTGTGTGAAGTTGTTTGTTTCGGGTTAAATTGACAAATTGTGTGAAATTCTTGATGTTGTTGTTGGATATTCAAAGTTTGTTGTTGAGTTATGAGTAATGTAAAATGAGAGTTTAATTTGGCAAAAGAATTGTGAATAATGACTATGATGGCCTATATGGCACCTTGTGGAAAACAAACGAAACACTTGAGAATTGGTTTATTGTGGAAAGAGATGAAACACTTGAATTGTGGAAATATTGTAACATGGTTGTGATATTGAATTGAGAAGAAATTGAGAACATGAACCAATGTGTAAGTTGCTTATTTGAACTTGTTGAAATTGTGTGTAGTACCTTATCTGTTGTTTGAAATTGTTGTGTTTTCAACTGTAAGGCGGGGTCGTGTTGCGCGCCGCAACGTGGTGAAATAAGGTTTGGGTTGGGGTGATAAGGGTGGCCGAGGTAATAAGGGTGGTCAGGGGCAATAAGGATGGAAAGCGATCGAAATCGCTATTGAAAATTGATACATAAATCAATAATGTGAAATTGTGAAAGGAGACAGCAGGAGAGTTTGCAACCTGTGGGGCACCGATTGCCCCTTTGTTTGACTACTTGTGCTTTACGTGATTGATTGGTTATTGTTAAATTGGTTGATTGTAGAAAGTGCTT
>JASVEL010014113.1:0-126410 GCA_032618575.1 Nicotiana noctiflora
CCCGCAAGCAAACTATTGTAGTATGACTAAGCAACTTGATGCCTCTATAATTGTTGCAACTTTAGATATCATCCATTTACCTCGAAAAATGAGCTTAACAATTAAAGCTATTTTGCGATTTTAAAGGTACGTGATATATTCTAATACTAGTGAAGTAATATTGAGCTTAAGTAAGAAGAAATAAAGAACCAAATCAATATTGTTGGAACAGTAGAGGGGCCTCAAGCTCGACTATCTAGGGACCTCGAGGTCTGCTAAGAGTAATAAAGTAAAGACAATAAAACTGAAGAGTACTTGGAGAGTACGTTAAACAAGAGAGAATAAGAATGTTCTATTGCATGAATGATCTGCCTTTTACAAAAATAATTAGGGTCCCCTTTATATAAGAGGAGAAAACCCCAAAATAGTATATTGCTCATAAAGGTAAAAAGTTCAATTGGTACGGTGTATAATGGTCTAGTACGGACCTGTACCATTTCGTACAACCCTTATCCTATAATTAATGCCTTGATCCACGTGTTCCTGAGAAATTTCCGTTCATTCTTGATTGGCTTCGAGATTACGCTGCTCTCGATGCTGTCGTGCCAGGCACTCGATCAGCTTCCCCGAGGTCGGTGTCCCTTAGCCAGCTATGACACCCACTTCGAGTCTCTCTGACTCGGGTCTATAGTCCGATTTAAGCCTTCAAATCATACTCTTCGATTTTGACCATATACATCATTTTTGTTCTTGTACAACGGAATCATTATGCTCCACCTCCATTCTTCAGGCATCTTCTTCGTCCTAAAAATAATGTTAAACAACCCACCGAGCCACTCCAAGATGCCTCTTGAGCTATTACATGACCACTGATGATTGTAGCCCATCTTTTATTAGTAAACACTTAGTTACAACTTAGGTTTTCAACTTTTATGGCATTTATGTTATTTGGTTAGGTCAAGTCATTCTCTCTGCTGTGGCAGACTGACTCCCATTCGGTTTAATGGTTCGTGTGATATTAAATCCACAAGGAGATTGTTGGATATCTGTTAGAGCCACTTTAGTTAGGCAGGTCTTTGACATTGTTAGATATTAGTTAGTAAATGGAAATGATCACTCTAGAGCAGCTATTCATCCAAGTCTACTCGTGAATCCTTGAGGTTTTGATAAGAATTTATCTGGCAGCCAAAAACACCGCATTAAGTGCTGTTTTATCTTTTTGCTTAGATATGGAGCGGCTTGTAAATTAATTCATAGAAGTTCTCCTTGGTGTTAATCCATTAAGCTAAGTTTGCTAACTAAGTACTATAAGATGCTCTTGGAAGTAAGTCCCAGCTGTCGATGTGTTGTATGGCCACTTTCCAGATTCTGAAGTTTTATTTGATTAAGCTAGGTCTCCTAAGATAATACTAGATAAACCCATCTCACTTTTCTCATCAAGCCTCATGGACCATGTCGTTTTTTTGCACTTTTCGCCTTTAAAAACACCGAATAGTAGTTGATACTACATCTACATACTCACCTTTTAACTCAGAATTGCTGAGAGTGAAGCTCTGCTTCAACGATTTGTTATGCTTCATTTCTCCTATGACTTATTTCTTCTACATCTGCACAATGAATAATAGTCATCACATCATCGTCTATTTATGATGGTATTGAACTAATTGCATGTAGTCACCTTCTCTGTTGTGATGAGAAAGAAACTGGAAGAAGGCTCTGACACCTGCACCGGATATTCTGACACTGGAGTTACAAAAGCTTCCCCTGATCTTTTTGCGTAAATAATGGCCTCTATTTCCGGCTGAAGCGAGTCCAATTGGGTTCTTGAATTATCTTCAGTGAGAGCCCATTCTCTGTGCTTGGTGTTCGAAATAGAGATATCCACCGCGTGGCACAAGTTTTTCATCTGCTTGTCTTTGTTAGTATTGGAATCAAGACAAATTGGGTCCAATTCATTATGAGTTGTAACTAGTGTTTCACTTGTATGTTTCCAGCGTCTGCTCACTAAATCAGAATGGCGCCATTTGAAATTCAAATTACAGTCCAGACTAGCCATGTGACTAATCCCATCAATCTAACCTAAGGTCCGACCAAACCATCCGTTTGTCTGCAATTGGTATCAGTGAGAATCCAGTAGGTTCTGGTTCTGCAAGTAATTCAGTCCATATTGGGAACTTTTATATGGAATTCATTTTCAACCTCTATTTTTCTCGGTATTGCAGGATCCTCTAACGCTGATCCGGGCCTATCAGAGGTGGTTTCTAAGCAATATTTCCTCTTGTCTTTGTCACCATCCTCTGAACCCATTCAGGTGAGGATACTTTTATCTGCAGTTGCCTTCATGATACTTTTGATCATAGATGGAGTGGAAGACCTGGTATCTATTCAACACCCATTCAGGTTTCAACTTCTGCTAGACCACACCTTGATGTCCGAGTCTACCACTTGAGTTTCGAACGAGTTGTTTTTCCATTTCCACTCCCGGTGCTAGGCTTCTTTTGGAACGAAATTCAAATAAAAATCGAAAGCCTCTATACATAAAAATTGGCGTAACTGGTAAAATTGCTACCATGTGACCAAGAGGTCACGGGTTCAAGCCGTGGAAACAGCCACTTGCAGAAATGCAGGGTAAGACGGCATACAATAGACCTTTGTGGTCCGGCCCTTCTCCGGAACCCGCGCATAGCGGGAGCTTAGTGCACCGGGCTGACCACTATTCATAAACTTGAATGCCTGTTGGAGAGTGCCTTTTTATTATGAATTCATCTTCTCACATCTGAACATGTTGGTACCTCGGTTATCTCACTGGCAAATCTGCCTACAGTGCATCTTCCCAGAAGGTCCTCTAATGGATCAATGCTTCTCTGGTTTTAATTCTGTTGTCCTCCTCCTGTACATGATTAAGCTTGAGCTCTTCAGAAAGCCACCTGATCTTTGTTACAGCATCAGCGCATGTGCTCTGCAAGTTAGGGGAATGGGCTCCGATGGAGGAGAATTGCACCCCTTTGATCACCTGAAGAGATTTTTAGCAGAATTGTCATACTTTTTACCCTGAAGATTGAGCCATCTTTATCCATGAATTTTTAATTTTGTTGGCCAGTTCGTCCCATCTGCCATCACTTGTAACTTCAGGAAGTATGAGAAATGATCTTCGCGATCCTTATAATGTCACAGTACTAAAGAACCTCCCATATATGTTAAACTTCTGGGAGCAGAAATATACATATGCTAGTTTCCTTGAACTTCCATTTCCTGAGTACGTTGCCATGGCCTACCAAAGCCAAATGGCAGAACCAGAGTATCACCTTTCTGCTAACATTCATTCTGCTCATTGAATTTATCCTGTGCCCAACCGCTTGTACCGGATTTCTCACTTGGACTGGCTCCACGTGATGTCATAAGACTAGTGACCTTCAATTAACCGTTAATGAATTAAATATTACCCAATCACTTGAGTTGAATGATTAATAAAAAACAAAGGCTTCGGTTGAGTTTGAATTAGAGAGAATGTCGAGTTACCTTTCCCGCTCTAGCCTATATACTTTACTTGTGAACCTCCTTGAATCAATACAACTTTATGCTCTTGAATACAGTGAAACTGAAACCTTTTATCTATGTAGATACCTTCTAATTTGTATGAAATTTTATGCCAAATGGTTAGGCTATCAATCCTCTGGAGCTTGCAATGGAAGCACTCAAAGAAATTCAGTCCCGTTTCTATCGAGATTTCCCTGCCCATCCTAAAGAGCAAGTTTATGAATTTGCTACACCATCGACGATGAAACCAACTCAGTGGTTTTGTAAGTTCTCAAGTCTTTGTAGGATGAACTTGAAAATGTTGAACATGTTTTCTCCAGCCGCTTTTATGTGCTAAATTATTTGCTCTACAGATCCTGGGGGTGGAATCAATCAAATTCCTGCTGAGTGCACTGTTTCTGGAGATGTTAGGTAAGTTTCTTCGTCATGGCCTCCTTTAGATCTTTCATCGATGATGATATTTAACCATATCTATTTCTTTGCAGATTGACTCCATTTTACAGGTATGTGTTTTGCTCTCTATTATTTCTTTTCAGTTCTTGATAAAGAAGATTAATTTGTTAAGAAATATCATAGTGGTCTTATACCTTATTACACTTTACTTTCTGCTTTTTACTTGTTTTTATCTGCAATTTTAGTTATATCTTATTTCTATGAGTTTTTTGTTCAATTTCTGCAAAATCCAGAACTTTTCAGCTTGTATTTCGAAACAAGAAATGAACAGACGAATCTTTCGAAAGTAGTAGGATTTTTAATAATGCACCCTTATTCAGTGTATCAGATGCTATGAAGAAATTACAAGATTATGTTGATGATATAAATGCCAACATTGACAAACTTGATTGTCGAGGCCCTGTTTCAAAATATGTCCTGCCAGATGAGAACTTAAGGGGCAGGTATGTTATACGCTTCTTTGACAAGATGGGAATCATATGAATACTTGGAGTTGTCCATAAAAGCTAGAGGTCAAGTAATTACTTCCTTAGTTTATCTTATCAGTTTTTCTTTCTTTTAATGGTTCAACAACAACAACAACCCAGTATATTCCCACAAGGTGGGGTCTGGGGAGGGTAATATGTAGACAGGCCTTACCTCTACCCAAGAGGGCAGAAAGGCTATTTCCAATCGACCCTCGGCGCATTGAAAAGAAAGGCAATTAATGTTCTTTTAATGGTTCATTAGCAATTAATGTTCCCTATTAATCCACCAGAATCACTATAAGTTTTGACGAAGCATCATCTGGAGTTGCTTGTGATCTCAATTCTCGGGGCTTTCATGTGCTATGCAAAGCTACTGAAGAGGAAGTTGGGCATGTAAAACCATATTCTATAACTGGTACTTTGCCATTGATAAGAGATCTGCAGGTGGATAACTTCCTTCAGATTTACTTGTTTGGCCATCTAGAAACTTGAATTTTCAGTATCTTATTCATTGTTTGTATGGCAGGACGAGGGTTTTGATGTTCAAACTTCTGGCTACGGTACAATTTCCATTTTTGTAGTTTCATCATTCTTCTTTCCTGTTGTTAGACATAATTCTGAAGCAATAAGACATTACTATCAGGACCGAGTAAGTTTCTATATATACAATGAAGATGTTTATTGCAACCATCAATTTGCAGTGTTTTAAAAAGCGTTCCTGGGGCGAGCCCTTGGGCAAGGCGTACCAAAAACGCCCCGGGGCTATGGTGGGGGGGTGAAAGTCCCGTAAGGCGTACGCCCAGAAGTTCGAGGCGTACGCCCGGGCGAGTTTTTGGTTGAGGCGAGTTTTTTGGTTGAGGTGTAAGCCCAAGAGACATCTTTTTATAATGGAATTAAAAATATTAAATTTAAAAGTAAACTTTTTAATATTGCTAAAAGCCCTATATTAATAATTTTTCCCAATTCTTTCCGCTAGTCTACCTCTACCAAGAGCAACGATTTATCACTTTTTTTTGCAACAGAAAACTTCATTCTTCTCCGTATGTCAAATTCAACAGGTTTATTTCTTCCTCCGCGTAAAAACTTTATTATTTTGAACTTATAAATATGTATGTAATTAGTTTTTTAAGTTTAGTGCTTCTCTTGCTCTCTTTCAAAATATAATATGAGATTATATGTATGCGTGCTTTTATATGTATTGATTGGATTTATATACAATTTCACTTATTTATTTGGGATTTATAATTTCGTTAGATAATATGGTATTTCACTTATATATATAATTATTTTGCCTTTATATGTAATTTCACTTATATAATTTTACTTTATTTGCTACTTCGTATATATATATATATATATATATATATATATATATATATATATATATATATAAAGTTTTTTGTCAAAATTTTATGCAATTTTATCTATTTAATAATATTTTTTATAATTATATTATTTTATAAAATATTAAAAATTAAATACCCATGGGGCTTACGCCCCGCGCCTCGGGGCTTACGCCCGGCTGAGGCATATGCAAAACGCATCGCCTTACGCCCCCGCCTTTTAAAACACTGTCAATTTGAACGCAAGCTTTGGTGACCAATCCTTCAGACATTTTCTGTTCGTAAGCACACTTCAGATTGGGATTAGTTGGTGCAAACAAGCTTGAGGAGTAAATGTTCAATGGTTATAATCTAGGAGTGCAGAAATTAACTGAACTGAATGCCTAAGCAGGCAGGAGATGGGTGCATTTTAACATATTCTTAATCCCATTCGGCTGGTCTGACCTTCTCTTCACCTTTTTTTGTCATTAGATTAAAGATAATAATATCATGTAAGCTGGTAATGCATCCATCATACGATTGTTAATCAGAGTTACCCTTCCCTCAAAAGAGAGAAGTTCCCAAAATTGTCTGTTCCACCTTGATAGCTTTTTAAAATTTGCACCACCCTTGCCATATCCCTTCAGATGTGGATTTAGTTCCTGATGGATTATCCAAATATGTGCTTGGTACATAATATTATTGGCCGGTAAGATGCGACTTTTTTACCATATTCTTATAGACTGGATATAGATTCAAAACTTGCCCTCCAATGCTTTATCTATTCTCAATTCTGCATCACAAAGAATCAACGTATCGTCAGATGTCAGCACATAGAATCAATCTATCATTAGCTTAAGAATGTGAACTCTGCACATCATTTCCAACCCCTGCTCCAACTCATTTATGGAGCTCTGTGCAGTCTATTGCTAAGACACTTCATTTGACTATTGGAATATATATCATTTTTCTTTACCAGAGTAGTTTGGATATGTTTATGTTGATCTCTGTAACATTATTTCTTACTTTGACACAATTGCATTTAACTTTTGTTCTAATCTGAACCTTTTGAAATGAATGACATGCAGGCTTAATGGCTACATACCATGCAAAGAATGAATATTGTCTACTGTCAGATATGTGCCAAGGTTACCGCGTCTTTGCAAGTGTCATCTCACAGCTGGAAGATAAATATGAGGTTTGATTACGTCATAATTCAGAGAATGGTTGACAAGAATAAGGTTTGATATAATACAAGAAAAGTAGCTCTCACCGATGACTTGTGCTATTGTAGTACTAGAACCTTGACTGATCTTTCTAAGTACTAGAGATGAAATTTAGCTTGTATTTGAGTGATTCTTAAAAGTAAATCCCGAGCATTACAATATCATTTGTTTGACTTTTGTGGTATCAGCGTCATACCAGAGCCATGGAAGTCGGAGAATTGCTTTAAGTATGATGTAATTGATTGATAAACAGTACATCACAGCCTATTATACATTATAGACTGTCCATGAATCTGGCTTTAAACTTATGTGAATTATAGGTTGCGTAGTAAGATACGGGATCTATATATGCTGCTTGACAAAAAGTTAATTCTAAAATGATACCAAAGCAAGGAGGCAAATGCTTGTTAAGAAACTAACATACCTTCTTGATTATAGGTTGCATCATGAAGCATAGAGGAAAATTACTTTCTCATAGAGGTTAGAGTTACTATGTGATGGGTGTAATTATATTTCCTACCCTAGAGTATACAAAGTGACTAGGCTTGCATAAACGTTAATCTTCTATGACACACATGATTTATACAGTACACTATATCTTCCCATAGTATGCTACGTAATCCACGCAAACAGGCTAATTGTTTGAACATCTCATTAACACCTTCAATCCTCATGCTCAATCAGATCAACAAGTCAGTAGAGAATTACTGAAAACCACAACTATCACCAATTGATCAGCTTCTTGCAAATGTGGCAAAGTAGGGGGAGGTAATGCCCCCCAACAAGGTCCAGACCTAAGCTCGCAACATTATATGACTTTTGTTTCAAGATGATACTAGTTTTATCGTGTTTGAAGATAAACAACAATCTATTTTAAATTACAATGAGCACAACAGAGTAGCCTCAACAAAAAGAACGATGAACTTGTAAGGCATTTTGTACGGGGCCAAATAGGATTTAACAATTAGGGGCCGAGTGCGATTCTCCCCATGCCCATGTAATAGCGAGGGTATGACCCTCCCTCACATTTTTTTACAGCAAGGGCGTAGCGTCGATGTGTATATTTAGATGTCCTCTCTTCAAGGGCATCAGCGACCCCTCGACGGATTGTAATTTTAGCAAAAAACCTCACCTCTATATAAAGGGGGGTTTTCTTTGTTGTAAGGATTATGTGTTCTTTTCTAATAATACAACTTCTATCATTCTCTCTATATCACTCTCCCTCTATTATCCTCTCAATTGTGATCATTGATTATCTTTATAACTTCTTAATTCCTGCAAATATTTCCATACCATAACTACATCGATTCTACTTTGGGGTTTATTATATTTGATTACGATTTACCCTTTCTATATTCTCGATTGTCTATAGCTCATAAAGTAATCGATAACTTTTGAGTCAAACAATTTAGCGCCGTCTGTGGGAATTTCGAGAATCAAACCAATAGTACCACCCAAAGATCAACCAACCACCTTATCTATATCACACAAAACCCTAATAATAGCCGAAAACAACATCAGATCCAAAGCCATAATGGGGGTCACAACGATTCTTCTAAGTTCCCTTAATGAGATCTGCGACGACATTGTCACCAACACAACCCCCGGCACCGCACCAGAAATAGAAACCTCACATTCTCCCTCCGGGAATCTAGCAATCTTGCATGGCAAGGAAGCTTCCACATCCGCTGCAAAAGAAGCACTCTCGGCAGTCAGGAAATTGCTGGAGGAATGGTTAACAAGCACCCTGAGTGATTTGGTCGAAAAATCACCGCAAGGCAATGTCAAAACAATACCAACGATGAGTATCGCCACTACTGCGGACGAACAAGAAGAGACGCGAGCAAACAACCAATCCGCCGAAACACAGACCCCATGACGACACGCTGAACTCCATCCTGAGGAAGATGGAAGAAATGGAGAGCGAAAACAAGGCTCTCCGCGACAAATGAAGGAGCACCGAGAAAGGGTCGATAAAATTCCCGGAGCCCCTAAATTATTTCCAAAACGCGATGTGGAAAGGTTCGTGGAACAACCATACTCCGTAGAAGTTGCCCCCACCCCATCCCAAAAACTTTCAATATGCCCCCTTACTTAAGGGTATACGATGGAACCACCGATCCCAAAGACTATCTCATTCATTACGTTACCGCTGTAAAAAGTAACGACCTATCAAAAGAGCAGGTACCATCAGTGCTACTGAAGAAGTTCGGTGAGACGCTGACTGGAGGGGCCCTAACATGGTACTCCCAACTACCCGCCAAAACAATATCAACCATCGAAGAAATGGTGGATAAGTTCGTCACCGCGCATGCTGGTGCAAAGAAGGTAGAGGCAAGGGTGAACGACATCTTCGCCGTCAGACAAGCCACTGGCAAAGGCCTCAGGGACTTCCTCACTAGATTCAATAGGGTGAGAATGAGCCTACCAAACGTGTCGGAAGGAATGGCGGTCGCTGCCTTCCGGAACGAACTCAGCAGGGACGGCTCCAAAGCAACCAAGAAGTTGCTGAACCGCCTCATGAAGTATCCCTCCACAACATGGGCTGAGATCCATTATGCTTACTGCACCGAAGTGCGAGTGGACAAAGACGATCTCAACGGGCTGACCCAACGGTTAACAACCATACAATCAGAAACAAGGAAAAATCGACGCCATGAAGGGCGACAGGAACTTCCCCCTCGTCCCAACAAGGAATGACATCAACCATATATGAGATCTCCCCATCCGCCTCCTCGAAACGTAGACGCATTACAGTGACATATCGCCCCACTCAGAAGCGAAAGAGGTATGCCCCCTTTGCTGTCATCATATAATTTTTGTGTCTCTCCTTCAGAAATAGTGTACGCACGGGAAAAGCTTGGCACCAAGGTGCAGTGGCCTCAGAAAATAAAGTCAAACTCCTTTACATGGAAGTCAAACGTCCTATGCAAATTCTACCAAGAACGAGGACACAATACCAAAGATTGCATAGGCCTGCGCTAGGAGGTCGTCAGAATGTTAAACCAAGGATACCTAAAAGAGCTGCTCAGTGACAAGGGAAATGCCAACTTCGCACGTGAACAAGAACAATCCCACGGACCACCAAAGCCACCTTCCCCGACACGGATGGTGAACATGATCGTCGGCGATGGTACCGTCTCTGCAATTAACCATGTCAAATCTGCCAATACACAAAGGCTGAAACGGACCATCTCACACGAACGGTATGATGACTTCGAAGGGAGCATCACGTTCGATAACTCAGATGCCGACGGTTTTTGTTTTCTCCATCATGATGCTTTAGTTATTACTTTACGTATTATTGATACGGACGTCAGGAGAGTCATGATCGATGACGTAAGAGACGCCTATATCATCCATCCGAAAGCCCTTTCACAGTTGGGACTCGAGGACAGGATAATACCCCACTGCATAACACTAACTGGTTTTAACAATCAAGTGGAACGTACGTCCAGAGAAGTAATCTTGCCGTCCTCGCGGGAGGAGTCATTGGAAATAACTTTTCACGTGATGGATCAGGAGACGACATACAATGTCATCATTGGGCGCTCATGGATACATTCCATGCGAGCAATTCCCTCGAGCTTATACCGAGTGGTCAAGTTTCCTAGCCCATGAGGGATATTCAGCATCAAAGGGGAATCACGCATCGCGCAAGAGTGTTACAAGATAACACAAGACTGCGCCACACCCGACAACTAAGGGGAGCGAGCGCGGAAGCATAGCGATTAGCCATGTCGGGGACTAAAACTAACCCGACAACCGACACCATCAGGAATCCAGACATTGTAGAAGCCTGCAAAGTAACGATCGAAGACCTCGATCTGATCCAGCTGGATAGTCACAACCCTGAAAAGAAGGCCTACATCTTCCACGGGCTCGCCAACCCAAGTAAGTATCGTGAATTCTTAACTAACCATGCAGACCTGTTCGCCTTTTCCCATGCAGATATGACGGGGATTTCGCCATATATCGCTACCCGCAAACTAAACATCGACCCACTGCATCTGCCAGTATGGAAAATCACAAGAAAGTTCAACATTGCAATCAACGAGGCAGTCCGCGAGAAAGTAGACAAGTTACTCGTCAACGGCTCTATCAGGGAGTCAAAATACCCTCAGTGGGTCGCTAATGTTATAATGGTCAAAAAGAAGAACGGGAAGTAGAGAATCTATGTGGACTTCACCAACATGAACAAAGCGTGTCCCGAGGATTCCTTCCTTAAAGTTATTCAGGCATCTTCACGATACAGCATGTCATTCAGGCATCTTAAAGTTAACAGCTATTCTAATAAATAAAAGCACTAATTTGACAACCACATAGGATACATAGTTAAAACACATCAATATTGCACAATGATATAAATAACAATACTTTCCAACTTTAGCTAATAATTTCCATAGCTTTTGTTGTTTACTTTCTAAGTAATGAGTTTTAAATTCAAAAGGAAATCATGTACTCAGTTCAGCAATCTTCAAATAAATCAAAAGGCCTTCAACTTAAACACATGTTCCTATCTAACTGAAGATGATAAAATATTTTACGTCAAACAATACGGGGATGCAAAATCGATAATATCCAAACTAGCTGAGAAGATACAGTAGTATTATCAAAGTGCTAGAAAATAGGAGCTGGCCTTATCTTCCAAATTCAAACAAAACAACAGCGGCAAAGCCAAACTGGAATCGCAAGCAAAATTCGGTCCTTAAACCGGAAACCTCAGAACTACGTTCTTCGACAACCTCGAAACTCGCCGGAACAGTCGTGGAAATGGACTGGTTTGGACGTTGTGCTTGTTTGGTGAGGGACTGGCCTGAAGGTTGGTCGACTGGAATGGACTGCTGGTTGTGACTGGCCAGCAACGAAGTGAAGACGATGAAGGAGGTGGGCTGAAGCAGCAGCTGGACGTGAGAAGGACGTCAATGGCGGACGAGGAGGCAGCAGCGATGGATTGGAGATGATGGACGCCGGTGCTTTAGTTGGTTGTTTGAGTTGTTGCTGGACGACGAAAAGAGGGCGAGTGGTCGTTCGTCGACCAAGCAAGAGGTTTTTTGGTTATATCTCCCCCTTCCTCCCTTGTGCCCGTGTGTATGCTCCAAGTGAGTCTCTGTCCGTGTATTATAGTAAAAAATGTCATTCTTTCCCTCAGTCTCCCGTGTTAGGTGTAGAGTGTTTTTTTTTTTTTTCAAATATGAAGGAGTCCAAGTCTCAAAAGTTGCCCATTTTCCGTAAATTCCTCCCCAAATTGTACAAAACGTGTCTCCCATGTGTGTTTGGTTGAAGAAGATGAAAGTCTTTCTTCTCTCTTAAAAAAATATCTCCTTTTATAAATGTTTCTATATGAAGTGGTGGGCAGAAGAAAAGGAAAAAAATGTGAAGAAAACGCATGGTCTATATGTCCCCTTATAGAAAGAATATTATAACCAAATGGAATCTGCACTCATATGAAGTTAGGCCCCAAAGTAAAATTGATTAGTGTAGATAATGTTCAAGAAAGTAAAACAAAATCAATAATAAAATATAAAAACACATGAAAATGAGGTAGTGTGCTGGTGAAATTTGAGTGAGAGGGTGAAGTTATTTATAAAAGAATCTTTACCAAATGGTATTTTGAATTGGTTCTTTTTTTTTTTCTTTTTCTTTTTCTAGATAACAAATAAATAAAATAAAATCTACTCTCAAAAAAAGCAAAATAAGATTACTACCTACTCGAATTTTATTTGTTGAAAACATCTAACTTAAAAATTGCTCTAAACTAAATAAAACTATATTATTATTTTTGAAAACTTTTCTACCCTTTGCAAGCACAAAACTACAACTCTAATAATATTAAATGCGTACAGAGGTTTGATGCCTATATGGCATTCTATTACAAACTATAGAGTACGAATTAGTATTAATTACATTTGTCATGGTCCTCCTAATGGATTTATCATCATGACAATCATGCACACTTAATACATTCATAGCCGTTTTACTAGTTCTAAGCTTATCATCTTTAAAATATTTCTTCACAAAATGAGGGACACTGTCAAATATCACTGGAAAAAAGTTGTCTTCAAAATTGTGGCAATTTTTAGCTAACTGATCAGCTACCATATTCTGTCCCCTGTACGCATGACTGATGACTGGCTTACCTAGCAGATCCAGGTAGTACATGCAATCAACTATTAAGTTAGATAACTCAATATTGTTAGATTGTAACAGAAGTAGAAGTCCATGTGCATCTACCTCTATTTCTATTGGTGTCAAATGAGCTGTATAAGCTAATTTTAAACCATGTAGTAATGCGTATAATTCAGAGAAAATAGATGATATTTTAGGACAAGAAGCAGAAAATCCTGTTATCCATCCAGCGTTAGAGTCTCTAATTACTCCTCCTATGCCCGCTCCTTTTTTCGAAAAAGCACCGTCAGTATTAAGTTTAAAAAAAAATTTGTGAGGTGGTTTCCAATTAATATCTAATCTTATTTTTGTATTAAGCTTAGGTTTGAAATTATACGAAGTCAAATAAGTAAACTCTGCTGCCTGTTGTTTAATTAATGAGTGGGAAATGGAGTTATACTTATGTTCAAAAAAATTATTATTACGAGTAATCCAGATATTCCATAACGCATAGGCCAGAAAAGTTTGGTGATTAATGGAATAAGGAAATAAAATATTTTTATTGAACAGTATTTGACGAACCCAAGTATATGAATTTTGAATATGGAGTACAGATTCAATTTGTTCATTGAAACCTAAGAGTTTCCACAGTTGTTGAGCATTTGAACATGTTAAGAATAAGTGCTTAGTTGTTTCATCCTCCTTTCCACAATATAAACAAGTAGCATTTGAGATAATGTTAATATGATTTAGGTAAACTCTAGTTTTTAATCTATTGTGACAAAGTAGCCAAATAAAACCTTTAATTTTTGGGTGAACTGGTAGCTTCCAAATCCAATTAAAATTGTTTTGGGAAGGTATAATATTTGTGTAGTCTGTTTGTAAATGATTATACATAGATTTAACTGAAAAAGTGCCATCATTTGTTAATCCCCAGTAAAGAAAATCAGTGTTATTACTAGTATGTGAAATATATGAAGCATTTATCAAGTTTAAGATAGTACTATCTAATACAAAAGGAATTTTATCTATGTGCCAACCGGCATGGCTTGTAATATCAGAAATGGAAAGTATCTGTTGATTCAAGGTTAAAGGCCCTTGTATTAAAGATCTCAGTGTAGTACCTGGTTTAATCCAGGGATCATTCCAAAGATTAATAAATTTTCCATTTCCAATTCTCCACTGTAAACCTTTTTGACAATTGTTCCATCCATTGAGTATATTAGACCAAGTATTAGAATAATTTTTGTTATTACTATTAGAAGACTTATGTAAGTATGTACTAAGAAGTATATTAGCCCATAAGGCATTAGGAGACTTAAAAACTCTATAGGCTAGTCCCGCAAGAATGGAATTATTTTTAATACTAAGCTTCTTTATCCCTAATCCTCCAATAGCTTTATTAGTAGTAACTGAATCCCAATTAAGAAGATGTATTTTCTTTTTAGTTGAAGTAGTACCCCAAAGAAAATTCCGCTGATATTTCTCCATATTATTAATAATCTTCTTAGGAATTTTAATAAATTGCATAATATGATTCGGAAGATTATTAAGAGTTGATTTGATTAAAGTGGATCGACCAGATAAAGTTAAAAAAATTATTTTCCAACATGCCAGTCTATTCTTAAAATTATCTAAGAGGAATTGAAAATCCTCATTCTTAGGCTTATTGTTAAACATAGGAAAGCCTAAGTATTTACCAAAAGAAGTACCTTCTTTAATGGAGAAAGAGTGCGATATAAAGTTTCTATATTAAGTGTTGTATTTTTAGAGAAAAAAACTTTAGATTTATCCAAATTTATTTTCTGTCCGGAGGAGGAAGTAAAGTATTGAAGTATATCAATTATAGTATGACAACTTTTAGTTGAAACTTTTGAAAGTAGAACAATATCATCCGCAAAAAGGAGATGTGATAAAGGAGGTCCCTTAGGAGTTATTTTAATAGGTTGCCACTGCAAATAGTCTACTGATAATGAAATACTACGTGAGAGCATTTCCATACACATTATAAATAAGTAAGGTGACAAAGGATCCCCTTGACAAATGCCTCTTGTTGGTTTGAAAAAAGGAGTTCTATTTCCATTAAGGAGGATTGAGAAAGAAGAGGTTGTAACACAAGACATGATTAACTTAATCATGTAGGTGGGTATTTCAAAGAATAAGAGAGTTCTACGAATAAAATCCCATTCTAATCGGTCAAAAACTTTTTCTAAGTCTAACTTTAGAAGCATGTAAGATGCTTTCCCAGTTGTTCTTTTAAAGTAATTTAGCACTTCTTGCACTATTATAGCATTATCAGAAGCTCGTTTTCCCTTTTGAAAGCTAGATTGAGTAGGACCAATAATTTTTTCAATAATCATTTTCAACCTAGCAACTATCACTTTAGTAATTACTTTATATATAAAGTATTACATAAACTAATAGGTCTATATTGTTGAATAGTAATAGGATTTTTAACCTTAGGAATAAGGCAAATAAAAGTTTGATTTAATTCAAAAGGTATTTGTTGATGATCCAAAATATCTAAACAAAAAGGAACAACTTTATGATTAACCTCATTACAATATTTCTGATAGAAAAAAGGATGTAGTCCATCCGGACCAGGAGATTTAAAAGGTTTAAAACTAAATAATGCTTTATAGATATCAGTATAATGAAAAGGTTGATTTAAATTAAGAATATCCTCATGAGTTAGACAATGAGGAGATACGTCATTGTAATTCTTTTGAGAGATGACTTTGCTAGTATTATATAAGGAGTGGTAAAAATTAGTGATATGATTTTCTAATTCATCTTGTTGTGAAATCCAGTTTCCTACTGAGTCTCAAAGAGTACAAATTCTATTTCTTCGACGCCTATTAATAGTAGTTAGATGGAAATACTTAGTATTAGCATCTCCATCATTTAACCAATTTATTCTAGATTTTAATTTCCAAAATTGTTCCTCGCGTAGTAGTAAGTTACTAAATTCTAAAGATAGATCTATTTCAAGTTTATGTAAGAATAAACTTGTAGGATAATGAGTTGACGATTGAATACCTGCTAATCTAGCCAACAATTTTTTTTTATGTATAAAAATATTTCCAAAAGTATTCTTATTCCAATTAGTAGTAGCTTGTTGGAATATTTCTGTAGTTTTAGGAAGGGAATGGTTACCCGTCCATATATTACGAACTAAGTTATTAAAAAGAGGATGTGACGTCCACATTGTTTCAAACCTATAGATTTTTTTTACAAGTCTCTTAATAGGTATTAAATTAATAAGTACGGACAGTGGTCCGAATAAGTTCTAGGCAAGTGATTAATGATAACATTAGGATATAAGTTTATCCAATCATAATTGGCAAGACATCTATCTAGTCTTTCTAAAATTTTAGTACCAGGCTTTCGTTTATTCGACCAAGTATACCGACTACCATTAAACCCTAAATCTAACAATTGACAACAGTTAATAAAATTTAAAAATCTATTGGCTTTAATGTTATTAATAGGAAGACCACCAAATTTTTCAGAATTTGTAGTAATTTCATTAAAATCTCCTGCTACTAACCAACGCATATTTAAGCAATTCTTAAGCATAATAAGATTATCCCAGAGCCGTAGTCTTTCAGAGTATTGATTACTAGCATAAACAGCAGATAATAACCATGGAATTTTAAAAGTACATACCTGGACTAAGCAATGGATTTCTTGCTCAGATGTGGTTAATTCCGTGACTGTGATACTTTCTTCTTTTCAAAGAACAACCAAACCTCCTCTAAAACCTTGTGCTGGTACTTGAGACATATGTGTGAAATTGAAATCATCTCGAAGTATTGAGTGATCATGCATGTGAGTCTCTAGTAATATGACAAGGATTGGTCGATGATTATCTAATAAGGAACGAAAGTGACGCCTGAATTCTGGATTATGTGACCCCCTACAATTCCATACTATTATATTCATAAAATTAGGGTACATGTTTGGTTCCACTGGTACTGGAGATCCCTGCATGGGAAACAAAGGAGTCTGCTCTAGATTCATTATAGGAATGTTCAGTCGAAGAGTCGGAATAACTACCATTGCATATTTTCCTAATGCTTGATTCTGGGTTTGACGAATGTTTAGACTGCATTTTCCAGATCTGGTGGACATTTGAGTATGAAATTTTTTTCGTACTCCTCTTTTAGGTCGTAAAGAAGTATCCCTTTTAACCACCAAAAAACTGTCCTTGTTTCTCTCATTTCCAGTATTGTTTGCGTTAACTCCCTTCTTGTGGGATTGTCTAGTACGGGTAGTGATTGTGGAGGGGTGGTTGGGGGAGTTGCTGGTGGACTGAATGTATTCATAGGACTGAGTGGACTCGCATAAGGGGATAATGGGTTGAAGGAGTTTAGTGACTGGAACCAAGAAGCAAAGATTGGTCCCATATGATATGGTGGGTAAAATAGTATTAGGCTGATGATTGGATTCATGTGAAGGTTTGTCGGATTCAATGGATGTTCCCATGGGTGGTTCGATGATGTTGTTTGAGAGTAAATTGGCAGAGGTGTTTGTGTTGTGAACCAGTGATTTTGAGTGTATGCTTCTAGTCCTAACCTCATCCCTTCCGTCACAATCTCTGCTAAGTGAGTCGGATTCTGGATAAGAAGTATCACCTCTTAGCCATTGAGGTCCATGGTGAATGTCAGTGCATGGCCTTGCAAGCCCATTTCCAACCATGATTGTAGAGGTTGGTCGGAGGCTATCACTTGAGAGGTATAAATCAGAGGGGTCATTGGATTTGGTAACTGTGGTGGGAATTGAGGGCCTTGCATGATCAAACGAGGGAGATAAAAGAGGTCGTTGTTGGTTATAGTGTTGTTCTGCATGGCTGCACAGTAAAGTTTGTGAAGGAGAAAATGTTTGTGTGTTTTCTTTTATTGAAGGAGACTGTTGTTTTATATGCTGATGTGTAGATAACGAAGAGGAATGGAAATTGCTGACTGTGTTACTATCTTGCCGTGTAGACAAGATTGCATCTGAAGTGCAATGATTATGTTTTAATGGAGAAAGAAGAGTTGGTATTTTATCTTCTAAATTTATTGTAGCATGCAGATTAGTTGTAGGTTGATTAATCAAAAGTGTAAAAGTGTCAAGTAGGGACAAATCGTGTGCCGAGTTGTAATGAAACGAGTGGTTTGTTTGGGAGGCAGACTTGCCAAGTGGATTGGTAAATTGATGTGGCAGTGTAGAATGAGTCTGTGGTTTTGGTAAATCCAAAAGATTATGACAAATTTGAGGATTAAGAGGCACAGTAATTAAAGGCAAGTCAGTTGCCTGATTGGCTGGATTAGCCGGTGGTGGTGTAGTATTTTTAAGCAACTTAAGAGTATTATTAGGGAATTCATCTGTCGTTAAAGACTGATTAGTTAAATTAGTTAAGTAGTTAATGCTATCATTAGTAGTTAGTTTATTTAGCATATTATTAGTCGAATTAAGAGGATTTTTCATATTAATACCATGATTAAAAGAAAGATCCGACAAATGATTTTCAATTTGTGCCGGGTAATCCTTTTTAGAATTATTCAATATAGAAAACTTACCTGAGTCCAGTTTCTTCTGTGGTTGTGCTCCCATATCAACCAGCTTGTTCATTGATGCATGGTGATTTGTTCTTGGATAATTATTCCTTCGTTTAAACTCTACAATGTGCCAGTCTTCATCTTTGCTTGAGTTTGGATCTTTTGAAATCAAACTAGAATTCAAACCCAGTGTTGATGTAGGCACACTTGAGCAGTTTTGTTTTGCATGACCAAAATATCCACAAGTCGTACAAAGGAGATTTATACCTTCATAATGTACTGGTTGCCTATGAAGACCAATGTTAACATGAGTTCTTAACGGTTTTTCCAAAGGCACTTCAATACAAATTCTTGCATATCTTCCTCGAGTAGTAGAAGATGTACACGAATCCACCTTAAGAAGTTTGCCTAATTTGGATCCAATACGCTAAAGTATATCCAAATCATAAAACTCAGTTGGAAGTTCCGGAAGCCTTGCCCATAGAGTTGAATATGTAAGAGAAGTTGATGAAGCAATGAACTTAGGCTCCCAATGTCGGACGGATAGAAAATGGTTTAGTATGAACCATGGTCCTCCATGTAATGCCTTGATCATATTTTCTTCTTTTTGAAATTTGATAAGAAAAAAATCTGATCCTAGATCAATCAGTGTAATATCTTCTGATGCTTTCCATATTTCTATCAGTTTCTGTTTTAAAAGATGATGAACAATTTTCCTCCCAAATAGCTTAATAATAACTGAAAATTTCCATGGCTCATATAACCGAGATTTGTCATAAGTTGTAATTGGGATAAAATTGTCTTCATCTTCATCAGAGAAGGAAGTTTCATCCGCTAAATCTAGCACAAGATCTTGTTTAGGTTGATTCTCTAAGTTTGGAGTAATAGAAGTGTCCTTTAAAAGAGTTTGAAGAAAACTTTTTTGTTGATTGGAAGATTTAGGCTCATTAATTTGCATTGAACCTATATCAGCAGGATCATGTTTTTTATTTAATTCAGCAGTTAGACTAGAAGGATTCATGAAGGGATTATGAAGAACTATGATTGATAGTCAAATATTATCTTTGTTTACCAAAAAAAAAAAAAAAACCTACAACTCTAAAATGCAATTCTTTTTGTATGATTTTATTTTTATTAAATAAACCTACTAAAATAAGTGAAATAAAGGATAAAATATGTAGATTAAACATAAGATTATTTACAACTAAAACTGTTGAAAAATACTATTTTTGTACTTTTAAAAAAAAAAACTAGCTAATAAAATATCAACTAGCTAGAATAAGTAAAATATTCTTTTTTTTTTTTTTTGAATTTTTGTTTTTGTGATAAAATAAAGCAAAACAGTAAAAATTAGTTGAAAAGATATTAGACCTAAACTAAATATTTAAATGCTAAAAATAAAAATAAAAATATTGGGGAGGGCCAAAAATCACACGTCTACACTTGACACCAACGTATAGATACTCATCACCGTCTCGACTCTTAATCCCTCAAGCTAAAGTTGGACCAAACACTTACCTCGATGCCACGAACACAATTTAAGTCTCAACTATCAGTTTACCTCTTAATTCCACCACCAATTCGCTTGTATCTAATCATAAGTTAGTTAATTGCGTCAATAAATGCTAATTGAATTCATTTTAACGCATAAAATAAGTTTTCCAAAGTTTTCCTCAAAAAGGTAAAAATCGCTTCCATGCCCACATGGTCAAAACCTGAGGTTCGAACCAAAACCCAATTACCCACCCCACAAACCAAACATATAATTTATTTTGAAATCGAATTTCAAATCGAGGTCCAAATCCCCAATTTTTGAAAAACTTAGGTTCTACCCAAAACACCTAATTTTCCCTATAAAAACCTTTTTGAGTTGAAACCATATAAAAAGATGCTAAAAAATGAAGAAAACGAGTTAGAAATGACTTACAATCGATTAGGAAGAGAAGTTGTCTTTGAAAAATCGTCCAAGAGTATTTTGGTTTTGAATGTAAAAAATGATTGAAATGCGTCTAAGTTATGAATTTACACGTCTTAGATGTAGCAACTACAATCTGGGTTCGCAAATCGCGAACCCCTCATCTACCCCTTTGGATTTGCGAAAATAATGTCATATTTGCGACCAAGTCAAATTCCGGTCACCTTCGCATTTGCGAAAGACCTTTCACATTTGCGACTAAGGCTGCCCAGGTCCAGTTTCGCATTTGCGAGATTTTGTCGCATTTGCAAGCTCGCAATTGCAAGCCAGGCTTCGCATTTGCAAAGCCTGCAGACCACCATACCAGCTGAAAACCTGTAATTTTCTAAGTTAAAACTCCACTCTGTGGCCTATCCAAAACTCACCCGAGCCCTCGAGACTCCAAACCAAACATGCACACCAAACTTAAAACATCATACGGATTTGCTCGTACATTCAAATCACCAAAATAACATCAACAATTATGAATTTAGCATCAAAATCAAGAATTCACTTAAGAACATCAAATTTTCCAATTTACTCAATTAAGGTCCGATTCACGTTATTTTACGTTCATTTCTTACCAAATTTCACAGACTTAACTTAAATCACATATAAGCCCTATACCGGGCTCCGGAACAGGATACGGGCCTGATACTATCAAATTTCAAATACCTTTCATTTCCAAAAACTCATAATTTTTTTAGAAAATAATCTTTTTTTAAAAATTCATTTCTCGGGATTGGGACCATGGAATTCAATTTCGGGCATACGCCCAAGTCCCATATTTTCCTAAGGACCCTCTGGGACCGTCAAATCATGGGCTCGGGTTCGTTTATCTAAAATATTGACAGAATTCAACTTAAATTCATTTCTAAGGCAAAATTCATCATTTTTCACAGATTTTCACATAATAACTTTCCGGCTACGCGTGCAGACTACACGTAAATTGATGTGAGACAGAAAGTGATTTTTAAGGCTTGGGAACACAGATTTTATTTCTAAAACAAGCTTTGAGGTTGTCGGTGAATACAATTTAAATCCATAATTGAATTACCCATCCAACTGTTTTAGGTTCTGGTTGTTGTGTGGTACTAAGTAGCTAGGTTTTCAAATTGCTGAATTCTTATTTACTTGTAGGAAAGAGTCTATTCACTTATTAAACATAAACTACTGCTTTTAAAACATCAAGCATGCATGTATACAGCCACAGCGAAGAAAGTCATACCCAAGAAGAAGTAGAAACTCCATTAGTAATCTAGGGTGTGTTTGGTATAACGGAAAATATTTTTTTAGAAAATAAGTAGTAATTGTATTCATTTTTCGGTGTTTGGTACACAAATTAAGGAAAATAACACTTTAAAAGTATTCATAAATAATTTAGATATAATAAACATGGAGCTATAAACTTTCAAATCAACAACGTTCCGGTCCCACCAATTTCATAAACTTTCAAACTGCTAAACATTCAAAACCGCAAAATTTTGAACCCCTAAACTTTATAATTTCCAAAACCCGTAAACTTCCAAACACATAAACCGTCAAACCCATTGTTTTTGAACTTGTAAATTTTAAGTCTTTAAACCGATAAATAATAAAATTAAAACTGAAAAATATATTTAAAAAAAATTTGGGGGAGGGAGGGCAGGGGATGGGGGGCGTGGCGGGGGGAGTAAAATGAAAAAAAAAACAGAAATTTAAATTATAAAAAAAAAAAGTAAAATTTATTTTTTGTGCAAGGGGGAGGGGCAGGTGGGAAGTTGGGTTGGGCGGTGGGTGCAAAAAAATAAAAAAAAACAGAAATTTAAATTTGCAAAAAAATAAAAATTAATGTAAAAAAAATATTCTTTTTTCTGGGGGTGGAGAGGTAGCAGGGTGGGTGGTCCTTTTTTTGGAGAGGAGTGGGTGGAGAAAGTTGAGAATGAGCTTTGGAATTTTTTTTTTCTTGATAATATAAATATTTTCCTCCAATTTGAGGAAAATGAATTGATAAGGAAAATATTTTTCAAAATATTTAAGCTAACCAAACATGAAAAAATTAAAAAATATTTTTCGAAAAACATTTTCCTTTCATACCAAATACTCCCTTAAATCTTGTTGGAATTTTGTCCAGTGTTTCTGCATATTTGATATTGTCCTCTCTTTGAGACTTTTTTTGTATACACAGTTAAGACCAAAAGACTCCTACCGCCGCAAAGAGTAAAAGGAAAAGGAAAAACATTTCATATATTGTTATCTTCATATTGATTAATAGTTACCAGTTATGTCTAACTATATATCTTGGGCATAGAAGTTAATGATCTCCTTGAGATTAAGCTGAAACAAAGAAGAGCAATCATTTTGCATCAACCACAACATGTGTTCAAACGAGATAGCATCCACATCCACATAAATGACTTTCTTGGCTCTAATTTCTTTTATTCTTCCTTTATCTTCTTTCCTCACCATTTCAATTAAATTCCTAAATGGACTTTCTTCCAGCACAAATGGCTCCACCAAAAAATTTCTCTTCTCCTTTCCCACTACCACAGTTATCAGATCATCTGAATTGCCACAACCATCGTCCGCGAGTGACCTATAACCTAATAATCGGGCCGAGCACCGCCTTGTCAAGATGGCTACGGGTAAAACTATGCAATCCATTAGATGAAATTTAAAAAATGGAAAGTACTTGTCTAGCTAGTAAATGGTCACTTCTATGCACTATTTTGTATGAGATCCTTGGACTAGCTAGGTTATATATAGTTGCTATATTGGTTGATTTGGAATGAAAGGGAAGAAGAGTTGTTGATGAGGGTAAGGATTGAAACGGCTAGTGTAGGTATATATGCATATGCACACAAAGAATAAATAGACATTCTAATTAAGATAAATATAATTGTTGTAGTTTTTAATGGTAGTTTTCGTGGAAAGAGCGTCGTTTGAGTGAGACGAAGAATTTCTAAATTTTACTTTCTTATAGGGTAGGAAGATGGAAGGTGACAGACAGACAAATGGTAGATGTAATGGCACTTATGAAATTTGTGCGACTTGGTCCCCCTCTTAAGCTAATTCAAACAAACCTACATCTTACATTTAAACACGTACGTATGGCAAAAGAGCCAGTTGGAGCTACAAATTTCACATCAATTATATATTCAAAGCGCGTTCCACCATCAAAGCCGACTCACTATATGGGCCACCTGAAACCTTAGAATGGAAACTTAGACTTTAATTTAATTTCAAAAATAGAATATAAATACCCTAGGATTACAAATTGAAGCAAGTTTAAGGAACCCAAATCATCTAGTTTATTCTAGAATGTCCTTCAATAGATTTATAGAATCACAATAGGATCAGATTTGTTTAGAATTGAAATATCTGGCAACTAAAAGGGTAAAAATGGGTTTCACATAAGGTAAAAAATCAGAATGTTCTAGATTTTAGACAGCTGCCCCACTCTTAGTAAAAATATGCTGAAATTGGATGGGAAAAATGATATACATCTGTTAAAGATGTTGTACTATTCCGACATTTCAGATTTTAGGTTAGAGTATTCTCTTTTAATGCCATCTTTGTATACTCTATAAAAAAAAAAGATACGACAGACATTCATCAGCATTTTTTCATTAAAAAGGTTCTGAAAATAAAAACTCCTTGAAATTTTTTCGGCTAGAACATTAGTTGGCCTTTCTCTGGTTTCTGCTTTGATGTTTGTTGATACTTTGATTGTCTGGAAACTGCACTGCCTCTTTTGGGTTTTCTGGTTGTGTTTTCTAATGTTGTTGTTTGCTCTTGATTGTTGTTCCATCTTTAGATCTTTAGCAATCAATCTCTTTTATTCTTTGCTGTTTTTCACTATTTAAGGTATCGATTCCAGATCTCATATGTAACTGCTTTGTTTGATAGATTATAAAATATCATAATTTGCAAAGTTATTTGTAGTAAATGAATAGTTCTTCTTATGTTGGTTGATTAATCTGTTCTGAACTTAGTTAATTTTATTGTGTGAGCTTAAATGTAAAATGTACTAACATGAGCACTTGTTTGGTCAGCTGATATTTGTAGTCCTCTTTTAAAATGGCCAAAGTCTGAATTTACTTAGATAAAATTTCATAGTGATTTTTAAACTTTGGTCACAAAAGTTATTGTCCATGCCTCTTCTGCTCACAAATGATCTTAGTGTTACGTTTTGTTTGAAGTCATGCAGGCCATAACATGTGAATTTGGCTATTATTTGGCCACAACATGTGTAAGTCCAAAATTGGATGTGTATTGCTGATAGTGTACTGAAGTTGAGAGCCTTGTATTGGTGAACCAAGCTTGATGGATCATCTATATTCAAAAGGAGTGGACGTCCACTGGGATGTTAATTTCTTGATAGAAATTATAATAGGGTCAGCTGCTGTACTTTTAGCATAAGATTTTAATGTATAAGATTAGTTTAATACAATAGTTTATGTATTAATAAGCCATGATGTAATTGATTCTGATTTTCTTACATAAAATAGATTGGTTTATAATCTTCAATAATTTTGTATATCATGTATAAGTTATGGCTAGCTTAAATGCAAAGGTAGATAGGCACGGCTAGTAGATATTCGCAACTGAGCCCGACTAATATAAGCCCAATGTGCCAGACTTGGTGTAAAAATTGGATTTGGCAATGACCCTTGAGTTCTTCATTTCCGGTCCAAATTCCATGCCCAGTGCAGCTTCAAAAGCTGATCGATTCTAACCAAATAACCAACAGGCTACTGCTGGCCCATTTACCTTATCCAAAAATGATTAAGTTCCAATACATATATCCTGAAGCTGTATATAATTAATAGCTTCATATTGAATTTCAAGATAATTTTAAATATGAACATTCATATGTTGCTTTAATTGAGTACAAATCTTTTAAAATATTCGAGGCGTGTCATTCATAATTGAATTACCTAATCTATGGCCCTCATATTAGTGTTATAACTAATGTAGGAAAATACTTTGAACATTCGTAGTTTGCTTATACCTAGTTTCTAAATCCAGCGGTGTGTTTACGTGACACGGCCACAACTTTTAATAACTTTAATAAATTAAACATATCGTAAATCGTAGATAAAATTCCCGTGAAACGATTCACAATGTGTATCGAACAAACAAGTGTACGACAATCGTAACTTGTTCTAGAATAATTCCATAAAATAATTAAAAATGGTTTAAAAGGTTAAAAATGTGCACTAGTTTTAAAACATGTAATAAATCTGATAATTAGGCCAATTATTAACAGTTTAAGCGACCGTGATCGAACCACAGAACCGCGGGGAATGCCTAACGCCTTCTCCCGGATTAACAAAATTTCTTATATAGAGCAGACTTTTTAAATTAAAAGTCGAATTTTCCTCGATTTGGGATTGTAAAATAAACCGGTAACTTGAAACACCATAATAAATTATTTCAAGTGGCGATTCTAAATAAATTAAATAATCTCATTTCAATTTATATCAGTTTAAGTGGGAAAATTCCCTTATATACCCCTTCAGATGCAAAAAGAAAGGTGTGACATTTGTCTAACATGTGACAATGGATAATCAGGGAATTTCCATCTTTTCCTTTTATCTGTGCCAGGAATTAGTATTAACGAGCAAGACAATGGATTTATACAGCATTGCTCTTGTTACATGGAAACGGCTCTTTTTTTTCTTCCCTTAGAATTAAGATTAGGTGTGGGGATTATGTCTTTTTCTATAGAAATTGTAAAAGTACTCCGTTTTAAGGATTGACGTAAATTAGAAGTAGTTGAACCATTGCTTAGAAGAAAGTGGAGTATCATTCAACATCAAAAATTGTGGTCTGTGGATACGCTTACGTGGGTAAAGTTTGTTTGAACATTAAATTTTCCTTATACTCCAACTAATTTCCGGCCAATTTGCATCCAAAGAGGTCAACAAATCGTTACCAGATTTTGGTAGACTACTGAATAAAACATCAGTTAGGTATCAAACTTTGCCTTCATTAGCGCTCGTATGGTTTTATCAAAGGCGAATTTGATGGTTCAACCTCTACATTCTTATTACTAAACTAAACCAGTTACGTTTTTAAAAATTAGTCTCAAAATTCAACACACATTTTATGAAATTTTAGCGATTTTACACATGTATACTTCATGTGGAAAAAACCCGTGATTTAGAATATTGGTGAGCATTACTCTTCATGATTGGAATTCGAAAAAGGAATTAATTAGCATAACGTTAGTAGTGTACGGAGGAAAAGAGATGAAAAGTGCATATCCCACTCCATCCATTTAGAAGAATTTCTAACCAAGTACTTCCACCGTTCACTTTTACTTACTTTTTTACTTGTCACTTCACATATCTAGGAAAAAATAATTTTTTTTTCTATTTTTCCCTTAGCAATAATTACTCATTCCAAGTCAATTAAGACTATACCCCCATTGATATAGGTATCATGATAAATTGTACACTTTAATTTATTACTCCCTCAATTCACTTTTACTTGCTCATTATACTAACAATGCATTTTCACTTTTACTTGTCCATTTTAGCAAACAACAACATACCCAGTAAAATCCTACTAGTGGGGTCTAGAAAGAATAGAGTGTACATAGACCTTACCCCTATCCCGAAAAAAGCAAAGAAGCTATTTCTAGGACTTAACAGGAAAGGCAATAATATAAAATAAAAAAAATAAGAGAAAAGACATGTAACAATAAAAGATACCACAAAGAAATTACCACAACAAATAAGTGAAAGGACAATAACACAAAATTATGCAAAACATCAATGTGAATACCACAAAGACCGCTAACAAACCTAACGAAACTCTGACAGACTATCGGTACAAAGAGGGAAGAACTCTCGACTACCCCCCTAGCCAACCACCCTAATGCTCGACCTCCACATGTACATATCAAGAGCCATGTCCTCGAAAATCTGAAGTCGCGCCATGTCCTGCCTGGTTTACCCTTATCATTAACTACTTGTTCCCCAAATTACTTCCCAAGACTTTTCAAAATGCTACCATTATTAGGGGTTAAACAGGGGTAAGGTCTACGTACCATTACCGTCCCCAGACCCTACATGTGAGATCTCACTGGATTGTTGTTGTTGTTGATGTATTTGGGGTTATATGTTAAAATACAAAATAAGGGACGTGAAAAGTCTAAAGTACACAAGTAAAAGTGAACGAAAAAGAGTATTTCTTAAGGGGTGTACAAAGTCAATAGCAGACAAGTAAAAGTGAACGGAGGAAGTAATTCCTAAAAGAAGTTACAAAGTTAAAACAAATACTCAAGCAAATGTCACCTAAGCGACCATGAAAATGGCTTTCTGTAAATCAGCCATGCTTTTTACCTCAGCTAGTACAAATCAACTACATACCATACCAAAAGGAAAAATATTAAAGTGGGGAAAGGTAGTGGGGGAAAAAGAAGGAAAATAAGCTCTAAGTCGAGAACTCAAGAAACGCCTATACTCTGCTTGTTAGCATCGCGAATATATTGCCAACTCTATTGTAGGGAATGAGGAAAGTCAAATATCGTTGGCAATGTCATGTCAACTAAGGGAGCATTTTTCACAGTGATTTTGGCCAGCCCATATTTGCAAACATAGACATACCATGCATAGGTTGGCCAGCATTACCAAAGGGTCCAGGTTCATTGTGGAAAGGACTGTTGCCATTTTCATCAGATGAGTCACTCGAGGCACCTTGAGAAGGAGGGCTCGTTTCTGTGACTGGAGCACCAAAATTCAACATATTGGATGGTGGTGTCGAAGATGGTGCCTTAGACTTTGGCTTTTTCCCTTCTGCAATGAAGCTACCTACAATTACCTGATCATGAACTTAAATAACAGTTAGTAATGACATATAGTGCACTCAAACATGAGTGGAGGGGTACAAAGGTAGCACCTGCACGGGTGTGGCAGCCATAAGCACTCCTGCAACTCCACCACCCAATACTCTACCATCTGAACCAGCCAGCGACACACTTAGACCACTTGCTCTGCTGCTGTCATTACTTTCCGACCGCAGGAAGGAACCTGACAAGGAGATGATTTCAAATCGGCCCTGCATGTTAAAATATATCATGAGATTACTTATTGAGGAAAAATATACATATACCATATGAGATTATTAGTATAGGTACTATACTAAATAATTATGTGTCTTACAAGCCAACAACCTTAACTCATCCAACGCTACTCACAATCAGGTTGGCAATACCATGTTCTAGAGAAGTACATTGATCAATTAAGATTCCATTTAAGCTCCACATGAGCATATGCACAATTCACTAATGGTCATTCAAGTTACGCTTTCCGTTTTCTGTCACTTAAAAATCATTTTTCTAAAGCCTAGTTAAAAGAAATATAAAAGTGGCCGGAAGATGCAAATTGTGGCACGAAATCTGATGCGGCTATCCTAATCCTCTAATTAATTTAATAAAATTGATGGAATGTGTTAATCCATTTTAATATAACCCTTAACCGACCCCCATACCTACTCACCAAATGGGTCAATAACCCATTTGACCCATATTCACAAATGGGTAAGTATAAAAGTTAACTACCCCACCATTTTCCACAATACTTGTCCATTCTCTTTCACTTTCTATCCTTAGGCGATTTAAGGCTCCAAAACACAGTTTTTGAAGAACTTTTGTGTAAAAAGATGGAATCCTCTCCCGTGAAAAGAATAATTTAATAGCTTCACAGTTGAGCTATGTTGCTCGGACTCTCCGAAAATGTGGCCGGATACATGTCGGATCCTCCAAAAGTAGTGCATTTTTTAAGGATCCGACATAGGTGCGGCTGCATTTTGGTGAGTCCGCGCAACATAACTACTGGGGTCCCTCAAGTCTCCCCCCACCCCCCAAAACCCCAAAAGTCGTCTGCTGCTTTAGTGGACAACAAGCTGAAGCTGCGCAGAGACAGGTTGAAATCAAAGTAAAAAAAAAATTTCTTGTTATTCTTGTTTGTTTATGTCTAAACACAAATGATCCTTTTTCTGCATTGTTCCAAATGGCAAATTTAAGCAAGCCAATTATAACCACAATTTAAAAGCTATGCACAAAAGAACCAATCAACTGAAGCTTACTTGCGATCAGTTAAATTAGCTCATCAAATATATATCTAAGCAGGTCAAGTTCGAACGCAACTTTAAAGCTCTCTACAAGCATCAAAAATCAAACTTGACTAGCCCTGGATCTCCAAATAAAGGAGTTCAATCTCAATAACTAAAAAGGTTCACTTGGCAAATTGGTAATTATATACATTTGGAAGGGGAAAACCTTGCTCTATTTCATGCTTTTACCTCTCAATGGTTTCGCCTAACTGAGCTTAACAGAACCTCGAGCAATTAAAAAAAAATTATAAGTGAACCGCAAGCAAATAATGATTGGTACTAAATAAACCTTGTTTGAGCACTATGTAAATTATTACCTATGGTTAGAAAACACAAGTCTGCTCTGAAAAGAAAGAAAACCTACCCATAAATATCCTGACACATGCTGTTTGATTATAAAATATTTAAGTTTTAAGTATATGCTCATCATAAACTATTAATTCTCCTATTTTTAAGGCCAGTTTCTGTAAGCCTGCAATCGAACAAAGCGAATTACTTTTTTGAAAGTCTAACCAACTGTTAGCCTGGAAAGTAATGCTGCAAGGACTGAAGGACGCAGATTGCAAATTAAACATTATGGTGGCCTAGTAATCTTCGCCACCCCTAACTATCATTTTAACAGAGTCAGTCCTAGTTATCTACAAAGGAAAGGTTTGCCTAAGTTTTGCAAGAGAATTAGTAAGATGCTTTAGGGAAGAGAGTTATCTCCTTAAAGAAAGTGACCTAAGAGAGTGGATCCAATTTTAAGACAATCCTTAAGACAGAACTTAAGAAAGTGATTTTTTTATGGCATAAAATGCACCTTTATCTTTCCATCATTGGCAAGGTTAAATAGACAGCTAATTCTAGCAACCAAAATTGTATCAATGGTTACTCTCCATTGCAGTCAAGGTCAATTGAAATAAGACCTATCTCAAAAATCAACCCAATGAAGACAACAGAAATATCAAAGTCAAACAAATTGACAACAGGAAACAGAAAAAAAAAATTGATCTTCATTCTCAATTCCGCATTGAAAAGCTGAGGTCATGTCCTATATATAGTCCAAGTTGTTTTCCAACTCAAAGAAGATGAGCAACGTTTCACGCTGAGATAAAAAGATCAAATAGATCTCAGAATAAAACTTAAGTACTGTTCAATAACAGTAACTACGCCTCACTCAAGAAACAAATCTATAAGCATTATTGCATTTATGAGTGTACTACTATCCATTGAAGACTTTCCAGTGTTTCAACTCATTTAAACCACATCCATCACACAAAGGTGCACATGAAAGCAAGGACAAGGTCTAACATGAAATAGGAAAAAAGGAGGAAAGATTGAGTTAAAAAGCAGATAAAAAGATATGTGGTTTCTATTACCAAACACTTCTATAGTTAAACTCCATATTTGTTATCAATCCACCTGACAGATATGTGCCTCAAAAATGTAAAAAGACACAAATGAAGATTCTCAGGGTAACTAATGTGTTTGATACAAACCTATAACCAGTAATCAGGCTATTAAGGACCAAAAAATGGTATCAGTTCACAACAGTTTTTTAACAATCATTTAAAAGAGGGTTCAATGAAATAAACCAATAAACTTATCAAGGACTACAGGAAGTATTCCAAACTGTGCTACGTCAAGAGTCAATTTTTCAAGAAGTATTGAGAATATTAGGTGAAAGTATGTATATAAGATGGAAAAGCAGATACTTAGAACAGGCTCCCATTAACTCCAGTGCACAGGAACGATAGGTAAAACTATATGAACTAAGATAATGAAACAGAAATTGTCTTAAAGGCAAATGCATACAAACCTCGTAGGACACAGTGCCACCTCCCATTGCTGGTTGGCGAAGGGTGACGTTACAGATGGCTCCATTCGCAGATAGTATACAAACTGTACGTGGCCCCTGCTGGGAGAAGGCCATTATTTTTGATGCTATGTCCTGAAAACAAGGAAACAGATTCGCATCATATTGAACAGCCAACTGAAGATTCAAAGGACTAGGAATTTATTAGAAGTCAATTTTAACAGACAGATAAAGCTAGAAAACAAAAGCTTTACACTGCATCAGTGTTCTGCAAAACCATAACCAAAAAAAAAAAAAACACCACAAGCCCTTTAGTAGATACAAATCTATGAACCATGGGCAGCAAAAATTAAAGATGTACATCTACCAAAGGTGCACCTTCTCAAAAGATATGTCTAAAACGGTAAAACATATCCAATGCTTTTGATTTTGCAGCATACAAACCAAGGTGCAACAATTTTGCATAAATCTTGATAGGCACATGCAATCTATCTGTTAAAAGCCACCCATTCAAAAGTCTAATCAAATGCTTCAAAAAGTATACTCTACCATTTTCGTAATACTAATTCACAATTAGAATAGTTGAGATCTCCCAAACAACATGTACATCAAAAAGAACAAAGTAACTTCTAGTAACAAGTTAGAGTCAAGGATACGAACCTTGGCCTAAATAAATAAAAATGCTATATAAACTGAGTAATTTTTGCAAATTAAAATAAAAACGGACTGAATAAGCAAACGAAGATTGACATACTTGAACCTTACCACTGCAACCAGTCAATTGAACTGGTCATATACAATGTCAGCCACCAATGACGTCGAAACAACATGCTGGAAACCCTACTTACTTCCACAACCAAAACAAGAAGTTCTATACACAATATTCTTTACAGAATGAGATAAAATGATAATGTAAATCGGTTAATTCCAAATAACAGGGACTACAGGATTAAGCATAAATTAGTTCGTTATTTCCAAATCCATACTTCCCCAAATTTCCCCATTTCTGGTTTTAGAAGAGTTAGTTTCGCACAGAGCACCTTTACTAATTTTCCACAAAAAAATAAACTAATTAATTGCCCCAGCCACTTCCTGGTGCAATATTTACACCTCTTGCTTTCCCAAGACACCAGAGTGGAAAGCCTACCTCCCCAATGCCCAGGATACCTCTCAAAGCACTCCAGCTGATGACCAAGGGAGCAAAAGCACACCAGGTAGTAGAGCACCTTAGGGATGAGTAACCTTCAAGCCAGAAGATACCTAATAATGGCTCAATCCCAAACAAATTGTGATCGCTAGAGTAAAAAGAATTAAGGTGTCACATTTGAGTTAAGATTTTGTCATTTTACCGATTACCTGTTTTGTAAACATACAGGTTTGACCATGAATCAGAAAAGATTGAAGAATTTGTCAGATCAAAAACTGGTATTCAGGTAATATCAGGTTAGCCCAGCACATGCACATCTTATTATACTGACTGGTTACTGCCATCGAGTTAACTATCTTTTTTATAAGAGGCTATATGAAACATCATTGTCCATGTCACTCCATTTAAATTAACAGTCCAATATTACATAAAATATAATTTAAGAAAAAGCACTAGAAGTTCTTTATAACTCTACCGCATATATAAATATCTCTGACTAGATGACAAGACTCCTGGAAACATTGGCCCTAAAGTAAACAAGAGATCATGAATAAACTTAATCCCAACTAATTTGTATCGCCTATATATCTTTTTCCTCTTCCTTCAACAATGCAAAATAAGTTAATTCATAATACCAAGAAGATTTCTTATATTAAAGTTCTACTATATTATTCATAATCACTACCATATCCATCCATATCATCTCCTCGATGGTTCTTATATATATATATATATATATTGCTTGAAATAGCCATCTAATCTCGTAGAAAAAAGACAAAACATAGGCCAGCTCATGTGGGTACGTGAGGTGAGGCGCATGCCTTAGCGTCATTGTGCCTACACTAAGTGCCAAGCCAGTGTTTATAAAAGTAAAAATCGCAAAAAAGTGACAAGCTTCATGGGGCTTGAAGCAAAAAGCAAGAAGTAAAATGTGCTCTTCTTTGAAGTGAAGCACACAACTTACAAAAAATTAAAGAATGCGAAATAATATAAATTTAGTAATATAATACTCCCTCTGGTCCATAGTAAGTGATTTCTTTACCTTTGGCACATCCATTAAAAAAAATACAAACTCCCAGAAAAAAAAATAGATATTGTGACTAAACTACCCTCAATTAAAATTTGCATAAGTATTTATAGTAGCACTTACAGTAGCTCTATTATACTCCAACTTTAAGGGGCACTTAGCGAAGCAACAAATAAACCTTTAAACTTCTCTTCTCAAGTCACTTCTCAACACAAAAATCCAATTATATTAATGGCAATCAGCCTCAGAATGTTAAAAATGTGAGGATGTTATTCTCACACTTAGCGCACATCAATTGCTGAACCTATTTAATGTTATCATTAAAAATTGGAGTAAGTTAAAGAACTTTCTAGGGATAAGTAAATAAGGATAAATTTGGAAAAATAAAGTGAATTCTTTCTTGATTATTATGTAAAGAGACACTTGTTTTGGACGAAAATAAAAAGGTAAAGATGTCACTTATTATGGACCGGAATAAGTAATGAATTGCAAGTAAAATAATTAACTTTAGCATCAAAATACAATGATATTGTTCGATATTAGTTCAACTTCTCAAAGTTAATAACCAGTTGCTTATTCTTTGGGTTACCTTGAGCATCATTGTCTGAAGCACACATCTCTATCAAGGCCATGGATTCACCTATAAAGCGCTAACCTCGCTTCAGATGACAAAGCTATGACTCTTAACAACAATGTGCCAACTAAACAAGGTAACCACTCAGCTTGCTCTACACCTAGGTTCAGGGCTAAGCACGTCTCAAATGATATTGCGAGCTCCACGGCCAATCCTAGATCTAAAAGTCCCAAGATGAATCCCTTCAACCCATTGGATCAAGGATATCATTCAAGGAGGAGCAACTAAATTACTTCTCATATTACACTGATACGACTACATCCCTCTTGAGCTCGTGTGCAGCAAAATCGTTGACTTTCACCAATGGAATCTTCAAATTGTAGCAACAGTTATATAAATGCATACATTCCGTATGCTATAAAAATCTCCAACAAGATTGTTGGTCATTTTTTGTCTCATTTGCATCTCAAAGGAGACAGAAATGTGACTTTCCTTTCAGTAAATTCGGGGAGCTTGCAGTTTCAACTTTCAACAAAAAAACAGATGCTTCTGTATCAAGAATTCACTCTCTCTCAAAATATATTTGTCGCAAAGTCACTATAATGCAAAAACAGTGTAAAACATGCATATAACAGTGTAGATAGACACTTTCTAACACGTTCAGTATGTTAATGAGCATGTTTTGTAAAAACAGCATAACATACTTTACCAAAAAAGAAAATAAAAAACAAATGAACAAATTATACCTCCCCAACATTCACTGTGATCACATGGGGCGTAAAGCCGACTCCAGCTGCACCTGTCAACCATCAAGAATCCCAAGAATCACTTACTGCAAGCAAACTGAATTGTAGAAAGAAGTTCAAGAAACCCAAAGAGACAGTATTTTTTTTTTCTTTTTTCCAAACAAGTAAAAAATCAAATTACAACAACAGCAATAATATACTGTATATATACCTAAAGCATCAAGCTGTTTCTTTGAAGAACTAGGAGGCCTTCCTCGGGCCTTTTTGGACGGGTTCTCTGAAGATGTACCCTCCACATCACCACCACCCCCAGAATCTGTATTCGTCGGCACCACAGAAGAAATAGGGGTAACAGGAGTAGGAGAGAGACCCAAAGCGATGTTACCATCAGGAGAATACTTTCTGGGTCGGCCCCTTTTCTTCCTGGCAGGCTCAATGCTGAACCCAGCAGTAGCTTCCCTAGGAGATGATGCATCTGAGTAATCAAGATTGGGTTGTTGGACTGCAGAAGCAGAAGCAGTATTCGCCACTGAATTAAAGGGGAACCCAGAATTCTGTTGCTGGTTCTGGTGCTGGTGCTGGTGGTGTTGAAGCTGTTGCATCATGGCAGAAGAATTGTTGTTGTTAACATTGTTGGATACAGCATAGGAGTTGGCTTGTTGCTGCTGATGTGGGTGCTGTTGTTGTTGATGTTGTGGATGTTGAGGTTGTGGGTGTTGTTGGGGTTGATGTTGTTGTTGGGGTCGTGCCATCATCATAGGATGGCCATGTGGCGGTGTATGTTGTTGGTGGTGGTGGTGGTGGTTTTGGTGGTGTTGGGGGAAAGAATGAAGATGGGGGTGTGGGGATTGGTGATGGTGTTGATTTTGGTGGTGACCCGCTTGTGATTCTTGGGAATCCATGGAACACAGAATTATTCTGGTGAAAAAAGGGAGTTTTCAAAAATGTAATCAAGGGGGGTGGGGGAAGGTACTCTTTCTGTCCACTGAATACCTACTACTGTGGAGTGAGAGAGTACAAAATGAGGAAAAAGAGAAGTGTAGGGGGGGGGGGAGATGGTGAAAACAGTGAAAAGCGGAGGAGAAGCTGGACTAAGGGGGAAGAAGCAGATTGGAATTTTAGGGTTTTATGATTTTTTTTTTTTTTTTTTTTTTGTGCTTGCGGATCTGTCTGGCGACTGCGTGGTCTTTGCAAACTATCACAATAAATAGTCATTTTATCATAACTTTGGGATATAATCCAAATTAGTATTAGCAACTCGCGAAACAATAGTCATGTCAAATATTTATTTATTACGCGCATCTCGTCTTAATAAGTATACTATTTTAAAAATTACGTTAATATTACATTAAGGAATAGTCTTTGAACTACAAAATAGTTACATAAAAAAAACTAAGTTCTTCATAATGATAATTCTTGATTATATTTAGCTAACTCAATAAAGAAAAATGATGATACTAAAAAGTCTTCAATTATCTTGGTCTATATCTTCAACTAAAAAATTGTTTTATTTTTATATTTCATTACTATTTTATAAGTTTTCATTTATTTTTTTGTAAAGAAAGAACACATAAACTCTTGAAGATTTAAGAGTTTTTTTCAATATTTTCTAAATGATATATATTCGTAAGTTCATTCTATAAGACACAAACAATGTCAACTAATTAGCAAGTTTTTTTTCTCTAGAGCGAACTTCTTTTTGATTGCTATTAGAAAAGCGGAAAAGAAAATAGAGGCATGACAACAGGGCCTTTGATATCCAAAAAGCTTAGATTTGCATATGATAAAGCTAAACAATAGACTTCAAACAGAAAAATAAATAAAAAAGCCACCCCTCCTTGTCAATATGATAAAAAAGTCTTATATTCAATTGAAGAAATTATTAAAGTGCAAATATATTTTAGATTCGATATTAATTATTAATTATTTTATATTTTAAGATTGTAATCTTTTGGCAGCATTCATATTCCTAGCATCTCCAATAATAATGTCAATTTTTTTTCTTATGTCAGCCGTACACAATATCAATTGTAATACTTTGTTATATCTTTCTCTATAAAGTTTGATTGCTCTATTTTTAAATATTTCAAGTTCATTGTTTCTAATTTCATGTAAATGCTTTTTTTACATAATTTTTTCATAAACAGCAATTACATGCTCACGAAAAATAAATTTGTTAAACGCATATATATGTTTAAAATATAAATAAAATACTTATTAAAAAACTACAAAAATATCTATTCCAGTTATATAAGCTTGAACATCTATTTAAAATTTAAATCACAAACTTGAATTGATAGCTATGTAGAAACTGCAACTTTTGTTACAACAAAACTTCAAGAACGTCTATTATTACAAAACTTCAAGAAATAATTTAAGCGTTAGAAAATTTACCTCAAAGCACAAGAAGAATTACTTACTTTGACCTCAAGGCTATCAAGAATTTATGATAATAAATATAAAATATTAGCTTCTTTTATAGAAGTTCTAACTCCTTTTTGTATAAAAATTTAGTTTCAAAATTCTAAATGAACAAGTTGACCTGCAAACAAAAACCGGTAGATGAAATCAGTGACCATCCAAAAAAAAACTAAAATAAAGTGTTCATGGATAATAAAAATTGGGATATTAACCGCTTTTCTTACACTCCTTAATTTTGATATTAAAGAATAAGTTTCCTACTTATTATCTATTCTTTTTTCCTTTTTTACAACATTCTCTTTTCCTTTTCAACCTACAAAATTTGACTTTTTTAAAAGGGACATTAGTTATTAAGTTTTCTACTGATTGTCTTTTTTTTTTTTTTTAATAAACTACGAAATTTTTTACTTTCGTAGTTATTATCTTAATCTTTTAGCCTTTTTCATTCGAAAATATTAATTTTCCCTGAAAGCTATCAAAGGATCAGCTTTTACATTCTCTGTCATTAGAGATATTAATTGAGAAGAAGTTTCCTACTTTCTAGTCTTTTATTCTTCCTTTTTTATCTTATGGAAATTTTTTTAAAGAAAATATTTTATTTGTATAGACAATTTTATCAGTCAAATAATACATTTAATAATAAATAATATATGAACTAATTAAATGATTAAAGTGATATTATAGAAAATAACCATTTTTTTCAAGAGTAAAACACAAATTATTTATTTTTCGAATTAATAATAAATATTATATGAATTATTTTAAATAGATTAGAAAAATAATAAATTACTGTAGCTCATCGTATAATCAAATTAATTACATTATTATACTAAGAAAATGAGTTCTGCAAAAGAAAAAGAAAAAAAAAAGCACTACTAAACTTAAAACTTTTTAACAAAAAGAAAAAGCTCGTCAAAGACTCTTACAGAAAACAGTTATGGATCCAGTGCACGAAGACGAGGTAGTGGATGTGAATAGCATGAAAGAGGAGATGTATAAGCTCAAACAACAAATGGTTGAGATGTACGAGGCTTGGGCGAAGGGACAATCTTTACCCACCAACCCTGCCAATCCCACATATATCCCTCCACCAGTCCCAGCACAAGATCCACCCACTATGAATTCATCCTCCACTTATCCTACATATCCACCCTACTATGCAACCACATCACAAGCACCACCTCCAATCCCTAAACAAGTTCCACCACCACCACCACATGGTGCTCCTGTATATGTGGCACCACCACCAGCCACCTTGCACAAGTCCTCCAGTAAACCACTATTCCACGTCCAAGACAACCATTATTACCCCTCGAAACCTACTTTCCGACAGCATGATTCCTATACCCCTCTCATTGATATGGCTGAGGAGGAGAAACCAACTAAAATTCCTGAGCAGGAAGATATGTCTAGAAAGATGAAGAGCCTCAAGCAATCGTTCCGTAATATGCAGGGCTTGGGTGGTCAAGTAAGCGTAGCTTACAAGGATTTATGTTTATTCCCTGAAGTGCAACTGCCAGCAGGATTGAAGCTGCCGAAATTCGATTTGTATGATGGCCACTGCGACCCGGTAGCACATTTAAGAGGGTTCTGCAGCAAGATGCGTGGAGTCGGTAGGAGATGAGTTACTCATGGCTTACTTTATCCAAAGCCTCTGTGGTTCAGCTCTTGAATGGTATACCCGGCAAGACCATACCAGGTGGTTTATTTGGGACCATGTAGCCCAGGCATTTGCAAACCACTTCCAGTACAATTTGGAAATTATTTCAGACAGACTGACATTTACAAAGATGGAGAAAAAGCCGAGAGAAAGTTTTCGAGAACATGGCTTTAGGTGGAGGGAGCAAGCTACTCGGGTAGACCCGCCGATGAAGGAAGGAGAGATGGTGGACTGTTTTCTGCAAGCTTTGGAACCAACGTACTATGGACATATGGTATCTACCATTGGAAAAATATTCAACGAGGTAGTTAAAATGGGAAGCTTGGTTGAGGAAGGATTAAAGTCAAACAAAATCATGAGCTATTCAGCCATCAAAGCTACGAACCAGGCAATCCAGACATGTACGGGTGGAGCAATCGGGAAGAAAAAGAAGGAAGAGGTGGCAGTCATAGAAGGGAGGTCTTGGTCCAGAAGTCCCAATCCATATTACCATCAACCTCGCCCGCATCAACCCTACCCGCCAATACCATATAGCCCACCTCAACATTATTACCCTTCTCATGGTCCACAAGTTTCTGTACATCACGCCCAAACCTACCCACCACCTTCTACTCCATGGCGAACTCCAGTACCTCAAAATATTTACCACACCCAGAACACATACCCACCGCAAAAGACATACAAAAATTCCAATGAAACATGTTTCTGCCCTAACCCTGGAGTAAAAAATAACAGGACACAAAGAAAGAAAACATTTATTCCCTTGGGTGAGTTGTATACCAGTCTTTTCCATAGACTAAGACAACTCGGGATGTTAAACCCCATAGAGCTCAAAATCCCCAATCCACCACCGAGAAACTTGGACCAATCTGTCAATTGTGAATATTGTTCAGGAACCCCAGGGCATGACACTGAAAAATGCTGGCACCTGAAGTGTGCAATACAGGAACTTATCGACTCTAGAAGAATTGAGGTTCAAGCTCCCGAGGCTCCTAATATAACATAGAACCCTTTGTCTGTGCACCATGAGACTCACATGATTGAGGTGGTACAAGGAGGAAATTACAAGAAGACCTCTCAGGCTGTAATGATGATCAAAGCGAGCAAGACAGAAGAGAAAGCCATAAGTGAGAAAATACCGGTCAAGCCACCTGTGAGCAAGCCAACAGGGGTAACAGAACCTGAGCCTGTAAAGGTGACAGTGCCCGGAGTGAGTGCAAAGCTTGTATTGACTGTAAAAGAAGCGCAGCTAGAGCCAGTTGTTATCAAGCCAGTCACTCAAATGCCCATAGTGAATACCAAAATTGTGCCTTGGAATTAAAGCAAGGTAACCATCATGTATAAAGGAAAGGAAATCAAGGAGGAGATTTGTGAAACTCGCGGTTTGGCCAGGTCAGGGAGATGTTTTGCTCCCGATGAATTGAGGAAGGCAAAAGTTACAAAAGATAATCCGGCCAATGTAAAGAAAGCTGTCACTAAAGAAGAAGCCGAGGAATTTCTGAAGAAAATGAAAGATCAGGATTATTCTATAGTTGAGCAACTGAGGAAAACACCAGCGCAGATATCTTTGTTGTCCTTGTTGATTCATTCTTATGAACACCATAAGGCGTTAATGAAGATCTTGAACGAGGCCCATGTACCAGAAAAGATCACAGTGAGTCATTTAGAAAAGATCACAAACAAAATCTTCGAGGCAAACAGGATAACATTTTCAGATGATGAACTGCCGTTGGAGGGAAAAGAGCACAACATGGTGTCACACCTCTTTTTTACCGCACCCGCAAGGGTGCAAAGAGTTTTTCCAATTAAAGGACAATCGAGATGGGATTTATTTAATTATTTCAGAGTCGCCACTTGGGAGATTTATGGTGTCCCAAGTCACCGGTTAAATCCCGAATCGAGGAAAAGAATGACTCTATTTAACAGTCTGCGAACCGGAAATCCGGATAAGGAATTCTATTAACCCGGGAGAAGGTATTAGGCATTCCCGAATTCCGTGGTTCTAGCACGGTCGCTCAACTGTCATGTTTGGCTTATCTATCTGCTTTTTACAATTATGTACTTAGTGCAAGTTAATATCCCTTTACCGCTTTTATTACTGGTTACGATTTACGAAAGAGAAAATTGCCTAGGAATATGCTTTCGAGTCACGTCACATGAAATGCACCCGGATCCTCGACATACTCTTATTCAACATTTCGGGGTTTGGATTTGGGTCGCATGAAATGCACACCCATATTTTAAGAAGGTAGAACTAAAATATGTGCCCGGAGCGATTACTTATTTACACTGTTGAGAAGGACGTGATATTTGCTAGGAATGACACATCTCGAAATCTAAGTATTTTATATGTACATTTATGAGGGCCTTGCGATTAGTGTAACTATTGGGCGAGGCGCGCCTTTAATTCGAATCTAAAACGAACTACATCCCACTGTATTTTACTTAAGAGTTGATTCCAAATTATTTAAAACTTGCTACGAACCACACCACATGAAATGCGCCTGTGGTTCCTGACACGCTTTATTTGCTCTTGCCCGAAATTGGGGTCGGGTCACATGAAATGCACCCCCGACTCCTTTAATCTAGCTACATTGTGTAATTAAATAATGATGAGCCGATTTCTACAATATGATAAATCCTACCCAATTATAACCGGTTCGAGTAAATATGCTCCTAGCTAACTAAGTGAACAGGTTCGAGACCATGGTGGACGATTATGTGAAAGTAAAATTTAATTCGAATTCAAAGAATCCTCACAGAGCCATTGGCATCTAAAAAAAAATCCAAGATGTCATTCCTTACGGGTGTTTGAATTCTCTTAGACTTCTTCTTCTAGATGACTAATCTCAATTTTAATACAAGGTTGGGTACTAGCAGTCTTGGAAGTCTTATGTCATGGGATTCATTTCACGAACTGAACCTAGAAATGAATCAATGAAATGAACCAATCCATTTTTAAACGGGCTAATGCATTCTAATGCTTGTAATAGGATTGAATCAGCAACATCGAATTAATTCTTTATTTCAGATTTAATTTTCATGTCAAGCAAACCACAATCAAACATTTTGTTCTAGTAAAGCTAAGAGAGTGTTCATACGACTACACAGTCCGAGAATCCCTAATTATGGCTCGAACATTCCTTGATTAACAACAACTGGAAGTAGTTCTATCAACAACAAAATATGCTAATGGACACTACTCAGATGAATCAAAATAGCACTCTATTTACTGCCAGTTCGAGGGACGCACTGAGATGAACTACGAATGTGTACCTGGAATAGGAAACGGGGAGAAGAGTAAGCAATGACGAACAGCCAAGCAACCAACAATATAGTAGTGACCACAGCAACCAAGATTGATCCCAGAAAACAGATTCCACAGGAGAAACCAATGACAAAAGTTTGAATACTCCAAAGATAATCAACGAAGAATTCCCACTCAAACGAACCCCTACGCCTCTGAAATGCCCCAAAACTTGTGCACCCAACCGATTGAATCCCAAGTGACTTCAAACAACAAACCAAACACCCAAGGTTCTGCCTATTGATTGAACCCGTGTGCTTAACAGAAAAAGATACAGAGGAGTGCCAGCTATCCTTCAGTTCTAGAGTTAACTGAAACTTCAACTCCTAGATAGCTAACAGAAAGAACAAGCACCAACACAAACAGAAGCAAACAGCCACAAACCAAACACCCAAGTCTCGACCAACAACAACAAAAAACAAGTAATCTCTTTACCAACTGAATAACAGCAAGACAGTAGCCGAGCACCAATGGAACAGTAACAGTGTTGCTATATGTATGTATTTCTGCCTCTAATGTTTCTGTTCAATCTGAATACTCTCCAGTAAATCTCTCTGTGTGTTTCGAAATGTATTTCTTGCTGTGTGTATCCCTTTCCAGGTACTCTCCCAAAATCCCTTAAACTAACCCAATGTATTCTATGCACTCTACTGTCTATTTTTCAGAATTCCCTCTCAAGTCTCCAATGTCTGCTTCTTTTTTACAGACCAAAAAACCCAGTCCTCCTATTCTCTGCAGCCTCTCATATATAACCAAAACAGACCCCTATGTCTAAGACCCCAGGACCAGCAAAAAATCCACTCAAACCTTGCCCATCCCTGCTCTGCCAGCCCACTAAACCCTCTGTTTTCAGCCACTAAGTCTTGTCAAGTGTGGGCTTAAATGTTAAATGAGAACCTGGTGGAATGCCCTGCTGTAACAGCAGGTTCCACCTGGCTGTGCAGGGTATTAAACAATTCTAAGCCTGATTAATCACTTCACACTAATGCTAACAGCAGATTCTGGACTTAACTTGAAATCACAACAATTCCAAGAGATTCACTTGATAAAACAGCCACATCAATCACTAACCAGTGTTCAATAGGAAGAATCATATAACTAAATGACGACAACTACCTAATTGATCCTACGTATACAATCAAGAACAAACAAAGTTCAACAAATCCGTGACTCATGGTTTTGACATAACAGGATAGCAATCTGTATGAACTAGTTAGCTTGACGACCTTAATCATACTAATTATATCATTCATCTTCAATCGAAGAAACAACAAAAATCGACCAAATCAAAGGGTCCCAAAGAGATGAAGAAAACAGAGAATTGGCGGAATATTAAAACAACAAAGAAACGAACTAGAAACAATTAAATTGAGACGACGAATAAACAAAGACAGAGATACCTTAAAACAAATACTTGGAACTTGGCCGACTTGGATTCGAAAAGAGTCGCGGTTGCATTTGAAGTCAAATAGACTTTAATTGGAATGTTTTCAAACGAAAACATTCCAATTAAAGTTTATTAACTTCAATTTCGTTCAATCCGAATGAAATCCCTAGTTTCTCAATTCTAGGGTTCTTGGGCTCGGATTTGGGGCTTTTGCATTTCTGGTTAGATTCGAACCAAACCAATGTTAAGGGGAGTGTGGGGGAGGTATGAGGAGGTCTGTGGTGTGAATTTGGTGAAGTTTGGCGTAGTTTGGGTTTTGACTCGAATCTTTGAATGAAGATTCGAGACGTTTGGTGGTGATTCGAGGTTAACGAAGGCTGGGTTCGTAATGGGGGAGGTGAGGGGAAGATTTTGGCATTAGTTTGGTGGCCATTGGCCTACCGGAACCGCCGTGAGGCGATTTCCGGCAGGCGGAGCACGGCGGCGATGAGGCTGATCTCTAGGGTGAGAGCCGGAGGTGAAGAATGAAAAATGAGAGAGGGGTCTGGGGGGTGTTTGGCATACTGAACTGAATGGATCAATCGGAGCCGTTGGATCAGATGATCTGAACGGCTCAGATCGATCAAAGGTGAGGGTGGGCTGATCCAGTGGTTTGGGCCAAGTCATATTGAATTGGATTTTGGCCCAATCCGAATCCCATGTCTTACAACTAGACTCCATGATGTACCATATGTATATATATATATATATATATATATATATATATATATATATATATATATATATATATATATATATACATATATATACTAACCTATAACACAACTAATTATCCCACATAATTGCATATCACTTAAATGTAAACCGTATAATTTTGATATTAAACACTAAACAAAATGCAACACATAATGTATATATTTTTGTATTTTACTAATTTAAATAAATAAACACGCACACACAAAAAATGCAAATGTAAGATAAAAATAACACCAAAAATCACAAAAAATCACACTCAACACAAAACTATTTTATTTTTGAATTTTCTGGGAGTGATTCTCATGTAGGGCAAAAATCACGTGCTCACAGCTGCCCCTCTTTGCGCGTAAACATGAAGAGTTTTCGTGCAAAGATAAGTGAGCGTATACGAGCGATTTTTGCCCGTTTGAACACTCCGTATAAAGCATTTTTTTTTTTTGGAAAAGTTTGACCGAACCTTTGCCTCAGAAGGTCTCCTACATATCCCTGGCTAAAAGGGAATCAGGTCAATGTAGTTCGGGAAGTTTTGGTAGCTGGGACTACCGTGACTGCTGTGATCTTGCTGTTACTGTTGTTGTTGTTGTTATCACCGCTTACCGATCTCCTCATTACATCGTGCTAAAATAAAACAAGAAGCTAGGCTAGCCTACGGATCACATGATCCTATCTATCTTCAACTTGCTTTTGCCGCCTTGCTTTTTGTTGGCTTGATTGTTCCTCCTGATGTTTCTTCTCTTCTGCCAATTGTTATTTCGGCCTATCTTGATTGCCGAACTCCGACCATTGGTCCCTTCCTTGTGATCTTCGAACTATTCTGCTTCGAACTCTGAATCTATCTTTCTGATCCTCGTTGCTTTCCCTTTGATTATGAACTTGGATTCATGCTATGGATTTCCATTATACTCTACCGCTTTCCTCAACCAACTTCAAAAATAAATCGCCATTCCTCTCTTCAGGCGGGCTCCTGACTTCAATAATATCTTTTGAAAATAAATCGCCATTCCTTTCTTCAGGCGGGCTCCTGACTTCAACAACATCTTTTAAAATAAATCGCCATTCCTTTCTTCAGGCGGGCTCCTGACTTCAACAACATCTTTTAAAATAAATCGCCATTCCTCTCTTCAGGCGGGCTCCTGACTTCAACATCATCTTTTGAAAATAAATCGCCATTCCTCTCTTCAGGCGGGCTCCTGACTTCAACAACATCTTTTAAAATAAATCGCCATTCCTTTCTTCAGGCGGGCTCCTGACTTCAACATCATCTTTTAAAATAAATCGCCATTCCTCTCTTCAGGCGGGCTCCTGACTTCAACATCATCTTTTAAAATAAATCGCCATTCCTCTCTTCAGGTGGGCTCCTGACTTCAACAACATCTTTTAAAATAAATCGCCATTCCTCTCTTCAGGCGGGCTCCTGACTTCAACATCATCTTTTAAAATAAATCGCCATTCCTCTCTTCAGGCGGGCTCCTGACTTCAACATCAACTTATAAAATAAATCGCCATTCCTCTCTTCAGGCGGGCTCCTGACTTCAACAACATCTTTTAAAATAAATCGCCATTCCTTTCTTCAGGCGGGCTCCTGACTTCAACAACATCTTTTAAAATAAATCGCCATTCCTCTCTTCAGGCGGGCTCCTGACTTCAACATCATCTTTTAAAATAAATCGCCATTCCTCTCTTCAGGCGGGCTCCTGACTTCAACAACATCTTTTAAAATAAATCGCCATTCCTCTCTTCGGGCGGGCTCCTGACTTCAACATCAACTTATAAAATAAATCGCCATTCCTCTCTTCAGGCGGGCTCCTGACTTCAACAACATCTTTTAAAATAAATCGCCATTCCTCTCTTCGGGCGGGCTCCTGACTTCAACATCAACTTATAAAATAAATCGCCATTCCTCTCTTCAGGCGGGCTCCTGACTTCAACAACATCTTTTGAAAATAAATCGCCATTCCTCTCTTCAGGCGGGCTCCTGACTTCAACAACATCTTACTAACTCCATCCCATCCATGTCGCCTTCCTTTGCTTCCTGCACCACTTTCTTCTTCCTGCATCGCTTCTTGGGCCATCCTTTCTTCCGAATTACCTTGTTTTGGAATTGCTTTCCTCCCGGGTTGTGTTATTTTTCTCTTGACTGCTGGGGATGTCTTTGGAACTAATTACTTACCTGCTGGGGTAATGCTGGTGGGGAAAATCTTCTTTATTTCCTCCTTTTCTACTTCCTTCAGAACCTTTATTCTCTCTCGAGATCGCTGGGGATTGAAGTGTCATCAGCTGGGGATTACCCTGTCGGGGATCCCCTTTCCTTCTTCCTCTTTCCAAACCTCCTTCGGGGCTCGCGCTTCGCTCCCTTGAAAAACTTGTAGGATATAATGCTGCCGGTGAAATCTCGAAATCAGTGTTTCATTTTCCGAGGACTGCTGAGGGTGATACCGGCTTCTTGCCTTTCTGAACGCAAGCTTCCTCGTCTTGTCCTGTCTGTTGGGAGTATAATTTCATCTATCACAGCTTGTTATTTTCTTTCTTTCAAATCTGCTGGGATAACCGGGTTCAAAGATCATTTCCTCGCGTTATCTAGCTTCTTTCCCTAACCAAGTATTTGGTTTCGAGAAAATTTTCGCAACAGGAGAAAATTTTCTGCCCCAGTTTGAGAGTCTTCTTCGCGGCATGCTTTGCTGCTGACAAACCCCTTTTTCCTTGTTTCAAATCAAAGAAAAATTGGTTAGTTTTAAAATGTGGTGGCTGGTTGTGGTGCTCCTGCTGGGGATTGTTCTCCTCCTCTTTCCCTGCTCTGTGTTTCATTATCAGAACTTGCTGGGGATGTTATTATTTGATGATACTCATGCTGGGGATGGGTTTTTCCATTTATCCTTTCCCCGTTCTGTGTTTCTCAACTTGCTGGGGGTTATTTTGTTGAAGATGAGATTTCCTTTCTTCCTTTACCACTCTGTGTCACCTCGGAACTTGCTGAAGATAACACTGCCGGTAGATTTTCATTTCCTCAAAATTGGTGTTTCACTCTTCTTGAAGGTTGTTGAGGATGACACTAGTTCGAAGACCATTTCCCTTAAGACTTTCCTTCTTCCCCAAGTGGGTATTGACTTCCGGAAAATTTTCAAACTGAAAAGAAAATTTTCTGCCCCAGTTTAATAATCTTCTTCGCACCCTACTTCTCTGCCGTCAATGGCATTTCCTTGCTTTGCATAATAATTGGAAAGTTGGTGGCAAGTTTTGAAGTCATTTCTCACTTGTTCTGACTAGACAGACCTTGATGGGGAATTTTTGATAAAAATGAGAAAGATAAAAAGAAACAAAATAGAAGACAAAGGAAAAAGAAAATGACTCTCTAGCAAGAAATATCTACAAAACTTATCAAACGCGAATACCAACTCCACTGGTCATGACATGCACATATGGTCTATCCTTCGTCTTTCACGATTTCGGTCTCGTGATTTCCATCCGATTATCACCTTTATTCGACCTGTAGTGCCCGAAGGGTTTTCACTTTCAAGCCTCTCTCATTTTGATTTTCTCTCAGCTTTCGTCGTCTTATGGTGCCTGCGAAGGTTTTCACCGGTAAGATTCTCTCATTTGTATCACTTTTAGCTGGGGATTGGGGTGTCACTGCCAAGACTCTCTCGTATTTCCTTTCTGCTGAGAATCAACGTCTTTTCTGCCGAGAATCAACGTGTTATATTATGATAGGACTCTATCCCTCGCCTGACGCGGCATCTTTTGAAGACTGATCGGAAGGTCTTTCTTTGGACCGTAATGTGGGATTTGGATAGGGTTAGAAAGAAATGGTATTGAAGGCTCAAAACAAAATCAATTTTGGGTTCAAAATTTACAACCTTCGGACCTAAATTTATTTACAATCAACACAATTTTTCTTTGCCCCAGTTTTATACTTGGGGATTTTTATTTCTTTATTTACACTATGACCGAGCTGTGAAGCGCCTACGTATCCTCTTTAAGGAATCGGGTCAAACGTAGTTCCCAATTCCTCTTTTTCAAGTTTCTTTTTTTTTCACACATTTTTCTTTTTCTTTTCTTTATCTCTTTTTGTTGTTTTTTTTTTTTTTTCTTTATTTTTCTTTAGCCATTTCTTCTTTTACCTTTCAAACTTGTGTTTCTAGTCTTTGCAACTAATTCCGAAGGAGGGGTATGAAAGAATTTAAATTCAGGCTCAAGGGGTTGACGATGGATAAAGTGTTTGGATAGCAGAACAAAATGCCTTCGTCATTCCAATCTTCAAAACATGCCAAGCGTAACACAATTAATATTCATCATATCTTTAAAGCACTGTTGGGCAACACTCTCATTATGAACGACCCCATGTCAATTTTGGCCAGCTTGCCTTTGACTGTTTCTTTTTACTTGCCCCGGTTTCGGATGACTCGGGATCCAAATAGTCTCAAGTTGTTTTTGTTTCCTTTAGATGACCCGATCATCTTCCAATTGCTTAATGATTAACTTTTAGGATTAAGCCATAATTATGTGTGCGCACGTCGTGTCACTAGATTCGGCATTTGAGCACAAGACAAATCTAAAGGGTAAAAGAACTAAACAAATAAAATGATCGGAAGTAACGAAAGGCCGAAAGCTTCATTAAACTAATGACGAAATGGTTTAATGACAAAACAAGCAAAACAAACTAGAGTACCGCCCTGAAACAAAACTGGGCAAGACCAAAGCAAACTGCTAGGACAAAAAGGGTTTGATCACAAGAAAACCCTGAAAATAACACGGACAACAAAAATGACGACAAAACGAACCACCAAAGCTCCATCTAGCTGACCAAAAGATGGAGTATCTTCCCAATTACCAAGCACAATCATTTTAGCCACTAAGTTCCGCCTCAATATTGCCAAGGCTGCCATCTGCTTCAACATTTTTAGCTCCAGTCAATACACCCCCCAGAGGATTTGTGTGCCCCATGTCATCATCATTGACCACAATCAACCACCCTTTTTGAATCATTCTTTCTATTTCCTTTTTCAAGGTACGGCAACTCTCAATATCGTGCCCTTTGACATTGGAATGGTATGCACATCGTGCGGTAGGATCGAAGCTTCTTGCACGTGGATCGGGAGTGTATCCGGGGAGCGGCGTAATCAGGCCGACATGTTTTAACTTTTCAAACAGACTTGCATAGGATTCTCCGATAGGGGTGAGCGCCTTTTCTCGCTTCAGCAACCTCTCCTCCCTAAACGCCTTATTTGGCCTGAAACCTGACCCGGGGGGTTTCCGGTATGTTCGTGGGGGTTGGTAGGCCTTTTGTGGAGCTGAGTACCTGACAGGTGAAGTACGATTTTGGTTGTCCCGGGGAGAGTAGTGGTGTTGGGGACGGGAGTAGCATTGTGAAAACATAGCTGGGGGACGAGTAATTGAGCTACTCGAGTGGCCGGAAAAATTGTGATAGGCGGGTATATATGGAGGGTGTGGGGGATCCTCCGGCATCGGGTTTATTGTGCGGGTAAGGACAGAGTCCAGGAAGCTAGGTGGTGGCGGAGGTGGTGCTTTTCCATCCATCCACGCCCGGTACATATCAGCCACGTGTTGTCTCAATATCTTGACCTCTTCTACTAACCCGTGGTTCCGTTCAACCAGCTGTTGTCGGGTATCGGTATCAACCCACTCAGTCTTGAGATTATCTGCCATTGTCCTCTGACTTTGTCTTATAGGGAAGAGTTATTTTAGAACCACAACCAACCACCTTTCTGCTAATGGACACAACAAAGTGAAGTCACGTTAGCGTTAGAGCATTTGACAGCCAGGTGAACGCACATTAGGGATGCAATGAACCTAGGTAGTTAAACCTTTCTATCATGCAGTTGCTTCGGTTTCATGCGGCATTCCAGCTTCTCATATATGTGCTTTCCCAATTTTTTTTTTTTTATTTTTTTATTTTTTTTTGGTTATGTATATGGTCGAATCCTATGTGGATTGCCTACGTATCATGACCCCGCATGAATCGGACCGAGCGTAGTTCTTGCAAATTAATGCAAGAAATAAAGAGATATTTATTTGATTTTTTTTATTATTATTTTTTTATTTTTCTTTGAAGGAAAATTATATAAGCCGACTCCAACTATAAACTTGTGTAGGAGATTTCTACAAAAATAAGAAAATTTTTGGTGTCAATTATGACTATTTCTACAAAATCAGCCACATAATGGCTTAATTAACAAAATGACTATTTTTGCAAAATTTATTTAAGAAAGATAAACTTGAAAATTTTTTCATCCTGTGGCTCATGGGGGCCTCGTTCGGCATCGTCATAAACCAACACAAGACTAAGAAGTTGTTAATATCAATTGACTATTTTTACAAAATTGGCCATATAATGGCTTAATGGACAAAATGACTATTTTTGCGAAATTTAATAAAAAAAAAGATAAACTTAAAAAAAAATTTTTTTTTTCCGTGGCTCATGGGGCATCGTTCGGCATCACCATAAACCAACGCAAAACTATATTTTCCATAAAATGGCCACGTAATGGCTTATTTAGACAAAGTGGCTATTTTTACAAAATTTTATTTGAGAAGACGCAAAATCAAAAATTGTTATCCTGGGGGCCTATGGGGCATCGTTCGGCATCGCCATAGGCCAACAAAAGATTGAGAATTTTTGATGTCAATTGTGACCATTTTTTTTTTTTTTTTTTTTTTTACAAATTGGCCATGTAATGGCTTATTTAGAGAAGGTGGCTCTTTCGGCAAAACTTTATTTCAAAATTTTTTATCATGGGGCCTGTGGGGCATCGTTCAGCACCGACACAATCCAATACAAGACTGAAGAAGTTCAAATGCCAAAAGTGGCTATTTATGCAAAGACCGGCCATGTAATGGCTTATTTGATAAAGTGGTTATTTTTTGTAAAGTTGAGTGATGACTCAAAAACCTGATTTTTGCGGATACAACCTTTCAACATTTTCGCGAAGGAGCATTTCAAAGTGGTGTCCAAAATTATTGACAAACGACTCGAAGTGGCTATTCTTGCAAAAACAGCCTTCCGGCGTCTTTTGAGGGACATTCGGCTTATTTTAAGCAAGAATAGCATCACTCGACTTATTTATAACAAAATAAAAAATTTGACATTTTTTGGTTATTTTTTGCAAAAGGGGTGTGAACCCGGACTTGATTTTGCGGCTATGGCCTTGCAACATTTCCACAAGGAGTATTTCAAGGTTGTGCTCGCAAATTATTAAAAATAATTCAAAGTGGCTATTTTTGCAAAAACAGCTTTCCGGCGTCCTTTCGGAACATTCGGCTATTTGCAAAAATAGCATCGCTTTGATTTTATTGACAAAATTAAACACACATTTTTTTTGATTTTTTAAAGGGGTGGTTGAACCCGATGAGGGTTGCCTACGTATCTCACCTAGTGGTGAGAATCAAACCTGCGTAGTTCGGTCAGATTAGTTGACCAATTATTTCAACAAAATTGTTCCACCTATTTTTCAAATTTTCTTTTCAAACCTTCGACAGCGTTTCGTCGATATTTCGATATTTTCTATTCTAAAATTTCCTCACTTTTTGTTTTTTAGGAATTTAGCCCGTAATAATCTAGAACAAAATAATGCAACATATATCATGCTCGGTCTTTTGATTACCGGGTCACCTGTCCTAGACGGACCCAACCCCTGTGTTGAGTCCCCTAAGTGAGATATGATGCAAATAAACGTCCTAAATCTAGGCTCAATATCCTGATGTTTTCAATGGTACTAGACCATGTACCCGAGCAGACAACTCGGATTTGAGGAGGGAGCTACGTACCGAGGACCCGCGGGATCGTCCGGTTTTGTAACTTATCCTGCCTCTTTTCTTATTTTTGGTATTGACACTAACAGAAAGGGGAGTCTCAACCAGTAAGCACATCCCCGGGGGAAGAAGAGACGGGTTTTCGGCACGATTTTATATACAGTTCACGCAATATCAAAGCGGTAAACATATAGCAGTTTGTATATACAGTGCAACTAATATCAAAGCGGTAGACATGTAGCACATTAATTAAACATGTAATAAAATCAGATATAGACAAAACAACAATTTAAATGAGCTCGAGTTCTTAGACCCCGAACCGGGGTTCGAGGTTTATGTCCCCAGCAGAGTCGCCAGAGCTGTCACACCTCTTTTTTACGCACCCGCGAGGGCGCGATGGAGTTTTTCCAATTAAAGGACAATCGAGACGGGATCCGTTTTGTTAAATTCAGAGTCGCCACTTGGGAGATTTATGGTGTCCCAAGTCACCGGTTAAATCCCGAATCGAGGAAAAGAATGACTCTATTTAACAGTCCGCGAACCAGAAATCCGGATAAGGAATTCTATTAACCCGGAGAAGGTATTAGGCATTCCCGAATTCCGTGGTTCTAGCACGGTCGCTCAACTGTCGTGTTTGGCTTATCTATCTGCTTTTTACAATTATGTACTTAGTGCAAGTTAATATCCCTTTACCGCTTTTATTACTGGTTACGATTTACGAAAGAGAAAATTGCCTAGGAATATGCTTTCGAGTCACGTCACATGAAATGCACCCGGATCCTCGACATACTCTTATTCAACATTTCGGGGTTTGGATTTGGGTCGCATGAAATGCACACCCATATTTTAAGAAGGTAGAACTAAAATATGTGCCCGGAGCGATTACTTATTTACACTGTTGAGAAGGACGTGATATTTGCTAGGAATGACACATCTCGAAATCTAAGTATTTTATATGTACATTTATGAGGGCCTTGCGATTAGTGTAACTATTGGGCGAGGCGCGCCTTTAATTCGAATCTAAAACGAACTACATCCCACTGTATTTTACTTAAGAGTTGATTCCAAATTATTTAAAACTTGCTACGAACCACACCACATGAAATGCGCCTGTGGTTCCTGACACGCTTTATTTGCTCTTGCCCGAAATTGGGGTCGGGTCACATGAAATGCACCCCCGACTCCTTTAATCTAGCTACATTGTGTAATTAAATAATGATGAGCCGATTTCTACAATATGATAAATCCTACCCAATTATAACCGGTTCGAGTAAATATGCTCCTAGCTAACTAAGTGAACAGGTTCGAGACCATGGTGGACGATTATGTGAAAGTAAAATTTAATTCGAATTCAAAGAATCCTCACAGAGCCATTGGCATCTAAAAAAAAAATCCAAGATGTCATTCCTTACGGGTGTTTGAATTCTCTTAGACTTCTTCTTCTAGATGACTAATCTCAATTTTAATACAAGGTTGGGTACTAGCAGTCTTGGAAGTCTTATGTCATGGGATTCATTTCACGAACTGAACCTAGAAATGAATCAATGAAATGAACCAATCCATTTTTAAACGGGCTAATGCATTCTAATGCTTGTAATAGGATTGAATCAGCAACATCGAATTAATTCTTTATTTCAGATTTAATTTTCATGTCAAGCAAACCACAATCAAACATTTTGTTCTAGTAAAGCTAAGAGAGTGTTCATACGACTACACAGTCCGAGAATCCCTAATTATGGCTCGAACATTCCTTGATTAACAACAACTGGAAGTAGTTCTATCAACAACAAAATATGCTAATGGACACTACTCAGATGAATCAAAATAGCACTCTATTTACTGCCAGTTCGAGGGACGCACTGAGATGAACTACGAATGTGTACCTGGAATAGGAAACGGGGAGAAGAGTAAGCAATGACGAACAGCCAAGCAACCAACAATATAGTAGTGACCACAGCAACCAAGATTGATCCCAGAAAACAGATTCCACAGGAGAAACCAATGACAAAAGTTTGAATACTCCAAAGATAATCAACGAAGAATTCCCACTCAAACGAACCCCTACGCCTCTGAAATGCCCCAAAACTTGTGCACCCAACCGATTGAATCCCAAGTGACTTCAAACAACAAACCAAACACCCAAGGTTCTGCCTATTGATTGAACCCGTGTGCTTAACAGAAAAAGATACAGAGGAGTGCCAGCTATCCTTCAGTTCTAGAGTTAACTGAAACTTCAACTCCTAGATAGCTAACAGAAAGAACAAGCACCAACACAAACAGAAGCAAACAGCCACAAACCAAACACCCAAGTCTCGACCAACAACAACAAAAAACAAGTAATCTCTTTACCAACTGAATAACAGCAAGACAGTAGCCGAGCACCAATGGAACAGTAACAGTGTTGCTATATGTATGTATTTCTGCCTCTAATGTTTCTGTTCAATCTGAATACTCTCCAGTAAATCTCTCTGTGTGTTTCGAAATGTATTTCTTGCTGTGTGTATCCCTTTCCAGGTACTCTCCCAAAATCCCTTAAACTAACCCAATGTATTCTATGCACTCTACTGTCTGTTTTTCAGAATTCCCTCTCAAGTCTCCAATGTCTGCTTCTTTTTTACAGACCAAAAAACCCAGTCCTCCTATTCTCTGCAGCCTCTCATATATAACCAAAACAGACCCCTATGTCTAAGACCCCAGGACCAGCAAAAAATCCACTCAAACCTTGCCCATCCCTGCTCTGCCAGCCCACTAAACCCTCTGTTTTCAGCCACTAAGTCTTGTCAAGTGTGGGCTTAAATGTTAAATGAGAACCTGGTGGAATGCCCTGCTGTAACAGCAGGTTCCACTGGGCTGTGCAGGGTATTAAACAATTCTAAGCCTGATTAATCACTTTACACTAATGCTAACAGCAGATTCTGGACTTAACTTGAAATCACAACAATTCCAAGAGATTCACTTGATAAAACAGCCACATCAATCACTAACCAGTGTTCAATAGGAAGAATCATATAACTAAATGACGACAACTACCTAATTGATCCTACGTATACAATCAAGAACAAACAAAGTTCAACAAATCCGTGACTCATGGTTTTGACATAACAGGATAGCAATCTGTATGAACTAGTTAGCTTGACGACCTTAATCATACTAATTATATCATTCATCTTCAATCGAAGAAACAACAAAAATCGACCAAATCAAAGGGTCCCAAAGAGATGAAGAAAACAGAGAATTGGCGGAATATTAAAACAACAAAGAAACGAACTAGAAACAATTAAATTGAGACGACGAATAAACAAAGACATAGATACCTTAAAACAAATACTTGGAACTTGGCCGACTTGGATTCGAAAAGAGTCGCGGTTGCATTTGAAGTCAAATAGACTTTAATTGGAATGTTTTCAAACGAAAACATTCCAATTAAAGTTTATTAACTTCAATTTCGTTCAATCCGAATGAAATCCCTAGTTTCTCAATTCTAGGGTTCTTGGGCTCGGATTTGGGGCTTTTGCATTTCTGGTTAGATTCGAACCAAACCAATGTTAAGGGGAGTGTGGGGGAGGTATGAGGAGGTCTGTGGTGTGAATTTGGTGAAGTTTGGCGTAGTTTGGGTTTTGACTCGAATCTTTGAATGAAGATTCGAGACGTTTGGTGGTGATTCGAGGTTAACGAAGGCTGGGTTCGTAATGGGGGAGGTGAGGGGAAGATTTTGGCATTAGTTTGGTGGCCATTGGCCTACCGGAACCGCCGTGAGGCGATTTCCGGCAGGCGGAGCACGGCGGCGATGAGGCTGATCTCTAGGGTGAGAGCCGGAGGTGAAGAATGAAAAATGAGAGAGGGGTCTGGGGGGTGTTTGGCATACTGAACTGAATGGATCAATCGGAGCCGTTGGATCAGATGATCTGAACGGCTCAGATCGATCAAAGGTGAGGGTGGGCTGATCCAGTGGTTTGGGCCAAGTCATATTGAATTGGATTTTGGCCCAATCCGAATCCCATGTCTTACAACTAGACTCCATGATGTACCATATGTATATATATATATATATATATATATATATATACATATATATACTAACCTATAACACAACTAATTATCCCACATAATTGCATATCACTTAAATGTAAACCGTATAATTTTGATATTAAACACTAAACAAAATGCAACACATAATGTATATATTTTTGTATTTTACTAATTTAAATAAATAAACACGCACACACAAAAAATGCAAATGTAAGATAAAAATAACACCAAAAATCACAAAAAATCACACTCAACACAAAACTATTTTATTTTTGAATTTTCTGGGAGTGATTCTCATGTAGGGCAAAAATCACGTGCTCACACATGGCATTATATCTTACGCTAAAATGTGAAGAATAGTGGTGACCCACGTACTGGTTGATAGTGGGTCAAGTTCCAATATTTGCCCTTTATCTACTTTGAGCAAGCTAAAGATTGATCATGAAAGTATCCATAGGAACAATATATGCGTGAGAGGATTTGACGAAAGTGGGAAGAACACTGTTGGAGACATCATATTGGAACTCACCATCGGACCAGTAGAGTTTACCATGGAATTTCAAGTTTTAGACGTTGCCGTGTCCTATAATCTCTTACTAGAACGTCCATGGATTCATGATGCAAAGGTTGTACCTTCCTCACTCCATCAAATGGTGAAATTCGAATGGGATAATCAAGAAATAGTGGTTCATGGTGAAGTTAATTCCTGCAATATCATCATGCCGTTTGAAGAAGTCGAGGGTGATAAAGGTCCCTGGGTATACCAAGTGGCAGACACTATATCTGTGGATAAAATATCTAAAGGCGAAAACATTCCGATGCCCAAGATAGCTCGCGGTTTGGCCATAGTGAATACCAAAATTGTGCCTTGGAATTAAAGCAAGGTAACCATCATGTATAAAGGAAAGGAAATCAAGGAGGAGATTTGTGAAACTCGCGGTTTGGCCAGGTTAGGGAGATGTTTTGCTCCCGATGAATTGAGGAAGGCAAAAGTTACAAAAGATAATCCGGCCAATGTAAAGAAAGCTGTCACTAAAGAAGAAGCCGAGGAATTTCTGAAGAAAATGAAAGCTCAGGATTATTCTATAGTTGAGCAACTGAGGAAAACACCAGCGCAGATATCTTTGTTGTCCTTGTTGATTCATTCTTATGAACACCATAAGGCGTTAATGAAGATCTTGAACGAGGCCCATGTACCAGAAAAGATCACAGTGAGTCATTTAGAAAAGATCACAAACAAAATCTTCGAGGCAAACAGGATAACATTTTCAGATGATGAACTGCCGTTGGAGGGAAAAGAGCACAACATGGCATTATATCTTACGCTAAAATGTGAAGAATAGTGGTGACCCACGTACTGGTTGATAGTGGGTCAAGTTCCAATATTTGCCCTTTATCTACTTTGAGCAAGCTAAAGATTGATCATGAAAGAATCCATAGGAACAATATATGCGTGAGAGGATTTGACGAAAGTGGGAAGAACACTGTTGGAGACATCATATTGGAACTCACTATCGGACCAGTAGAGTTTACCATGGAATTTCAAGTTTTAGACGTTGCCGTGTCCTATAATCTCTTACTAGAACGTCCATGGATTCATGATGCAAAGGTTGTACCTTCCTCACTCCATCAAATGGTGAAATTCGAATGGGATAATCAAGAAATAGTGGTTCATGGTGAAGTTAATTCCTGCAATATCATCATGCCGTTTGAAGAAGTCGAGGGTGATAAAGGTCCCTGGGTATACCAAGTGGCAGACACTATATCTGTGGATAAAATATCTAAAGGCGAAAACATTCCGATGCCCAAGATAGCTTTCGCATCAGTCATGGTTGCTACGGAGATGTTGAAAAAGGGGTTTCTCCCTAGGAAAGGTTTAAGAGCTGCATTGCAAGGAATAACACAGCCAATATCTCTTCCCGGAATCATTGACACTTTTGGATTGGGTTTCAAGCCAACCGTTGCCGATATAAAAACAGCCCGAAAACTGAAAAACAAAGGATGGACCCTCCCTAAGCCTATCCCTAAACTCTCTCATTCATCTGTCAAGCCTGGTACAAAAAGGCGTCTGGCAACAGTCATGCCCAGCCGAGCAGAGATAAGGCCAGACAAAGAGCTGTTAGAAAGATTTCAGAGGTTGTTCGAAGATGTGAACATGGTAGAGACAGCTGAGGGCACAAGTAAAATGGACGTCCAGTTTGTTGGATCCCAGATCAAGCTGAATAACTGGGAAGCTACTCCTCTTCCGACCGGAAGGGAGTTGTGGTAGTTAGCTTTGATGTTTCATTCTTGAATCTGTTTTATTTCAAGACTGTAATACAGATTCTATGTTCCGTCCAATCGGACGTGTCAAACCTTGTTATCTTTTGGAATTTTAATGAAATGCAATTTCTTTCTTCCTCCATTCTAATAGCCTTATTTTATTTTATTTTATTTTCTTATACAGTCTGTTTTTCGCTGATTTTAATGACGTGTCATGCATAAGGAATTCTCGGCCTAGTCTTGATAATCAAATAGTTGTTATACCCCATTTTAACACGGGTCAAACTAGAGTATAATATATTGGGTAATTCTGCGGGTTTAATCAATTAAAGAGAAAGAGTCGCCACCTAATTATTTTAACGGTGAATTAGGACACCAATTTTAGCTAAGTAGTGCTTAAGGTTAACTCTGTTTTATAGTCTGCTTAGCCTTGAAATTCTAGGTAAGGGTTCTAATTAATCCTATAGGGAAGGTTGTTAAAGCACCCTATGTGATCCGCTAATTACGGTTAATCGGCCAAACTTAGGTTAATTAAGGCTAATTATAAAATATATTAGTTTCTAAAGAAAAGGATAAACAAGTGACCAAATATTAATAAAATAAGTATGGTAACATTAGTTTGGGCTCACAGTAACGTTCTTGAATGCTTAATCAAGATTTGAGAAAATAATTTCTTAAACTGGCATGAGCTCTCGTTCAAACACTATCCCAACGTCAATCTATATGTTAATATATTAACACCCTACTTTTAAACGAGTAACTATTAATTCAAAATATTTTTAAGAAAGTAAAGAAAACAATGTCATCTTGAATATATGTAACAGGAAAAGACAGCTTTAATGCACTCTGAAATACTACTGGTTTCAGTTCTTAAGAAAATGTATAAAGCAGAGTTATCGATATTAAAAAGTCGGTAGAGCGGAGAGTAGTTTAAAAAAGAAGAAGTTAATTCTATAATACCTTAGCGACTTAATACCTAGTATTTGATGTATGTCGCAATTTAATCGCACAACAAATAAGCAAATAAACAAAGTAGAAAGGAAGGTTCAAGAGTCGTGTTCAGCTCCCAGAAGATTCTCTCTTCTATATTTATGGGCATATGATGTAAGAACTGGAAAAGATGAGGTGCAGTCTCGATGCAGCAGCGGCATCGTTGAGTCTCATCATGAAACTCTTCGGCTCCGGTGTTCATGCAAGACAAAGAAAATAAATGAAATGAGTAGGAATAATATCTGAATATTAAACACTTCAAAAAAAGATAAAGAAGAAAGAAGGGGTTACAAACAAAAGAATGCATAAACCATAAGATTATGCTAAAAACTAGTATTTATACATATCGTACTAATAAGGAACATAAAGGGACTAAATATATCAATTTGACAGATTCTTAAGAAAGTGTTGGAGATGAACAATTACATTCCCTTTTAAGGCAATGATCCTAAAGTGTACTTTGAGAGTCTTATAAACTAATTCAAATTAACACATCAAATAAATATATGTTTAGGTCATGAGTTATGGAAGAGGGAGTCTATACCAAATTATCAGCATTACACAATACATCATTCCAAAGCACATCTTAAGTTGACACAACTTTTAAGCATGGCCACAAATCTTTAAAACTTGGGCCTCAAAAACATGTAGAGAAGGAAATATCCTAATTAATGAAATCTATTTTATGTTATTACAATGTAGAATGCATCTAATCATGGTGAAAGATTGAAAAGAGCACAATTTGTTTTGCTTATTTGGCTACTGGATTATGAGAGTGCTTCTTAAAAAGGAGATTCATACTAAAGTTCTATTTCACAATACTTGGAATATTTAGATGAACAATTTAATACTCTATATGCATGCTTTCTAATATCCAAAAGTAAATATAAATATATCAACCTATTAACAGGATATGATCTCTAAGGAACTCAACCTGAAACAATATGTAGAAGTGAACACTTTAATCATGCTACACTTCCCATCAACATGGTATTTATAACAAAGAGCAATTCTTTCATAGGACAAACATGAATAAAGTATTTTCCCCTACATGCATTTTGTCTAATACGATATGTAACTAGAATACCAAAACCATATAAGAATGTAATCTCTAGGCAAACATACTTAAAATGAATGAGAAAAATCAAAACACGGTCAATAGACATAAATAGAAGAAAACTAGAATTATGGCCCTACATAATTGGAGCAGTGATCCACACTTAGCGATAAAGTACATTTATTTGAACTACACTACACCCAAAACTTAAAGAGCTAGCACCTAAACATAGCAGGGGAACAAGATTTGCTAGCAGATTTCTTAAGACGATTTAGTTATCTTAAGGCATAGTTTTATTCACATGGTGTCAACATCGCCTTTAATGATTTAAAACAGTAGTAGCTAGCTATGCAATTTAATCATGAAATTCCAACTAAAAGAAATCCAAATATAAGGATTCTAAAACGTAAAACTTAGCTTTAGTCACATTACATTAGTATCAGAATTTATGGATCCATTACTCATAACTAAAGACAAAAACGGCAAGAAAACTGAAACGTGATTTTCTAAATTAATACAACATATTATCGGCGAAATAGAACAACTGAGGTTAACTATTACCTTTTGTGGGGCAGTGAACTGGAACTTTGAGATTTCAGATCTACTCCCTTTATGTAACAAGATCGAAACCCTTTTTAACAAACTAAATAGCAACAGAAATTGCAGAAAAAGGAAAAAAAATTACTTATTGACTCGATTTCACTGTGTTCTAACTATTTTACCAGGATTCCAAGATGAATCTTTGGCTGGAGGGTTTAGGAGTATTTATAGGAGAAGACTAGGGTTTTTGAGATTTGAAATTCAAAAGAAAAAGTAGAAGGGGATCACGAGTTGGACTTTTGATTTTTAAAATGACCGTTCATGAATGGTCCAAAGTGCAGCAGAAATTTTGATCCTTGTGATGTCTACTTCTCATATCGATGTGAGAGTTACACTAAAATGGCTAAATACTTTATGAGTTGAGGTGAAAAAGGGGGTTTGTAACTTTGCTCAAAAATGGAGGAGGCAAAAGATGCGGCTAGTTTGGAGGGGACTAGGGTAGAGAGATTAGGAGACATAGTTTTTTAGTTACTTGGGTAGCTGAAATTTGGTGATCTGAAGGCTTTTATTTGGGCCAAAAATCATGGCCTTTCCTTCTTCAAATCAAATTAATTGGGCTTCATGTCTTCTTAATAATAAAATAAATTGGACTTAATAAAAATACTTTCCACATATATAATATTAGATATTAAAATAAATGGCAAACTTAATAATAGTCACGTTAATGGTAGTTAATAATTTTTCTACTAATAATGACAATACTAATTGTAGTAGTAATAGTAGTGTAGTAATAAATAATTAAGAATAATAAATAGTATTAATAGTAGTAGTTATAAAATAACAATAATAACAGTTATAGTAATGAGGTTAACAATAGTATTAAGAGTAATAGTGACAATATAATAACCACAATTATTATTATTAAAATAATCTAATACTTCTACTAATATTAATAATAGTTGTAGCAACAAATATAATAAAAGTAGTAGTAAAAGTGAAGTATGTAAATTATTAATAACTTAAAAGCTCAAGAAAATAATTGAAAGAGTCGGGACAAAATTGGATGTCAACAATAGTAATATAAGAAATTTGAATACGATAATGAAGTGGAGTATAAGTACAAAGAAGTGTTGGAAGAAATTAGTAAAGATTTGAGCCATTATGAGGAGAAGCCCAAACCAAACCTGAATGAGACGGAGTCTATTAATTTGGGAGATGAGGAAAATATTCGGGAAACAAAGATTAGTGTTTATTTGGAGGCCTCACTCAAGAGGACTTGATAAAGTTACAACATGAGTACAAAGACATATTTGTATGGTCATATGACGATATGCTAGGGCTAAGTACTGATTTGGTGGTACATAAATTGCCCACTTATTTGGAATGCCAGCCCATCAAGCAGAAGTTAAGAAAGTTCAAGATAGATGTCAGCGTGAAAATAAAAGAGGAAGTCAACAAACAATTTAAGGTAAAGGTCATACGGGTCACCAAATATCCCACCTGGTTAGCTAACGTTGTACATGTTCCGAAGAAAGACGGAAAAGCCAGAGTGTGTGTTGATTATCGAGATCTTAACAAAGCAAGTCCGAAGGATAATTTTCCATTGGAAAACATCCACATACTAATTGACAATTGTGCCAAACATGAGATTGGATCTTTCATGGATTGTTATGCTAGTTATCACCAGATCCTGGTGGACGAAGAAGATGCCGAAAAGACAGCCTTTATCACACCTTGGGGAACATATTGTTATAGAGTAATGCCATTCAGATTGAAAAATGCTGGTGCAACATATATGAGAGCAATAACTACCATGTTTCATGACATGATACATCGAGAGATTGAAGTTTATGTAGATGATGTCATTATCAAGTCCAGGAAGCAATACGATCATGTTAAAGACTTGAGGAAGTTCTTTCAGAGGCTTCGGAGATACAATCTCAAACTCAATCAAGCAAAATGTACTTTTAGAGTTCCATCAGGGAAATTATTGGGGTATGTGGTAAGTCGGCGTGGTATTGAATTGGACCCATCCAAGATCAAAGCTATTCAGGAGTTGCCTCCGCTAAAGAGCAAGAAAGCTGTGATGAGTTTGCTGGGCATATTGAATTATATTAGCAGATTTATTGCCCAACTGACGTCGACTTGTGAGCCTATTTTCAAATTACTGAAGAAAGATGCTGTAATAAAATGGATTGATGAATGTCAAGCTGCATTTGATAAAATCAAGGAATACCCGGTCAATCCGCCTGTATTAGTTCCTCCAGAGCCAGGAAGACCTTTAATCCTTTATTTGATTGTATTGGATAATTCCTTCGACTGTGTATTGGGGCAACATGATGAAACCGGGAAGAAGGAGCAAGCAATTTACTATCTCAGTAAGAAATTTACATCTTACGAGGTAAAATATACTCAATTGGAAAGAACATGTTGTGCCTTGACCTGGGTTGCATAGAAGTTGAAACACTACTTGTCAACTTACACCACTTATCTCATATCTCGTTTGGACCCGCTGAAGTACATCTTTCAGAAGCCTATGCCCATGGGAAGGCTTGCTAAATGGCAAATTCTGCTCACAGAGTTTGATATCATTTATGTAACCCGCACTGTGATGAAAGTGCAAGCAGCTGCTGATCACTTAGCAGAAAATCCAGTCGATAATGAGTATGAACCACTGAAAACATATTTCTGTGATAAGGAGACAATGAATATTGAAGAATTGGAACAAGACGGAAGTCGGGCTGGAAGTTAAACTTTGATGGGGCTGTCAATAGCAAATGAGTTGGAATTGGAGCTGCACTCATTTCAGAAACGGGTCAGCATTACCCTGTTACCACTCAACTTCGCTTTTTTTGTACTAACAATATGACTGAATATGAAGCGTGTATATTGGGATTAAGAATGGCAATAGACATGGGTGTTCAAGAGATTTTGGTCATGGGTGACTCGGATCTCTTGATACATCAAATTCAAGGAGAATGGGAGATACGGGATTTGAAACTCATGCCATACCGACAGTGTCTACATGAACTATGTCAATGGTTTCAATCCATAGAGTTTAAACATATCCCAAGAATGCACAATGAATTTGTTGATGCTCTGGCTACTCTATCATCTATGTTACACCATCCGGATAAGGCTTATGTGGATCCATTACAAATCCAAGTTCATGATCAGAATGCTTATTGTCATACAGTAGAAGATGAACTTGATGGCGAACCATGGTTCCATGATATCAAAGAGTATTTGAGAATGGGGATATACCCAGGGCAAGCTATAGGGGATCAGAAAAGAGCCATAAAGACGATTGGCGAGTGGATTTTTCTTCGGCGGAGGGGTTTTATACAAAAGGACCCCGAATTTAGGGTTGTTAAGATGTATAGATGCAAATCAGGCTACTACAATCATGACTGAGGTACACGCATGAGCTTGTGGACCCCACATGAGTGGGTATATTTTAGCAAAGAAAATACTCAGGGCTGGATATTACTGGCTCACTATGGAACGAGATTGTATCAGATATGTACGGAAATGTTAATAGTGCCAGATACATGGGGATTTGATTCCTTCTCTACCATATAAATTGCATACGATGTCAGTACCATGGTCTTTTGTTGCTTGGGGCATGGATGTCATTGGTCCAATAGAGCCAGCAACATCTAATGGGCACATGTTTATTCTGGTTGGCATTGATTATTTTACCAAATGGGTGGAGGCAAAGACATTCAAAGCGGTAACAAAGAAGGCAGTGGTGGATTTCGTACATGCAAACATCATTTGTCATTTCGGAATTCCAAAGGTGATTATTACAGATAATGGATCCAACCTTAACAGTCATCTTATGGTGGAGACATGTCAAAGGTTTAAAATTATGCATCGCAATTCTACACCTTATCGGCCCAAAGCAAATGGAGCAGTTAAAGTCGCAAATAAGAATACCAAGAAAATCCTTCGGAAAATGGTGGAAGGATCGAGGCAATGGCATGAGAAATTACCCTTTGCTATATTGGGTTATCGCACTACTGTGCGCACTTCGGTTGGTGCAACCCCTTATTCATTGGTGTATGGCACGGAGGCAGTGATACCTGCGGAAGTTGAAATACCCTCCCTTCGAATCATTGCGGAGGCTGAGATTGATGATGATGAATGGGTAAAAGCGCGGTTAGATCAATTGAGTTTAAGTGACGAGAAAATATTGGCAGCAGTATGTCATGGACAACTATATCAACAGAGAATGGCCAGAGCATATAATAAGAAAGTACGTCCACGAAAATTTGAAGTTGGACAATTGGTGTTGAGGCGATCTTACCTCAATGAGCAGAAGCAAAAGGGAAGTTCGCCCCTAATTGGCAAGGACCATTTGTGGTATCTCGGGTGTTGTCCAATGGAGCAGTGTATTTGACAGACATAGAAGGAAAATGTATAGAGACTGCCATCAACTCTGATGCAGTCAAAAGATATTATGTATGATTTTTTTCATGTATCTAATTGTATCCGTCATATTTTTTAAATTGAAATGATGAAGGCATTTTATTTCTCTATCTAAACACTTTACCCATTGCTATCCCTTTGTGCCTTATTATATTATTCTTTCATACCCCTCTTTCGGAATCAACAATGAAGTCAAATCAAGAATGATGGAATGACAAAGAACAGAAAAGCAAAAGAAAAAAGAAAAGAAACGAAAAGTATAAAAAAAAAGATGTGAAAAAATGACAAAAGAAAAATATATATATATACAAATGAAGAAAAATTGGGAAAAAGTCAAATCTCAACAATGAAGCGATCTTATAATCCGAACTACATTTTGACTTGATCCTGAAAGGGTACGTAGGCAGCCTCACTGAGGTTCAGTCATAGCAGAACGAAAGTGCAATATTCTCCAAAAATTGAAACTGGGGCAGAAGTTATGATCATTATGAAGGATATGATTTCGAAAGTTGTAATTTTGAAACCCAAGTTTAAAATTTGAGCCTTTATAAATTTCTTTCTAAAACCCATCCAAAAGCCACATTACGGTCCAAAGAAAGACCTTCTAATTAATTTCAAGAAACTGGCAGTACAAGTAAGTGAAGAAAAGCATACTATGGACAACACTCGGGGTACTTGAAGATGGAGGAAATGACAAAAATAAAAATGAGAGAGTCTTATTGGTGAAACCCTTACGGGCACCGTAAGGCGACGTAAGCTGAGAGAAATAAAAATGAGAGAGTCTTATCGGTGAAAACCCTCACGGGGACTGTAAGGCGACATAAGCTGAGAAAAACCAAATGAGAGAGTCTTATTGGTGAAAACCCTCATGGGCACCATAAGGCGAAAGTGAGAAACAATTTTGTGGGAGGAAAGCGGCAAAGCAAGTAAAGTTTGGGTTTGGTGAAGAGAGAAATAAGTTGGCAAGTAATGTGTTTAGGCAGACTGGGTCGGCTAGCCGAATGCATGGCATGATCAAAGGAACCAACCTTCCCACTCATATAAGTTTTGTCCTTTTACTTTGATAACATTCCTACCCTCCAAATTCAGGGTCATTGCATTTCATTTTTCTTGAAATCTGTCTACAAGACATTGTCAATTGTAAGCTAATTACCAGCTTCTCAGCTAAATGGCATAATGAGATTGGGTCCTTCAAAGGACGGGAAAAATAAAATAACATATGGCGGTGATATAGCAGAAGGAAAGTAAAAGGGAAAACAACAAAAAGGGAATTACAATGAAAAGTTGAAAATTGTTGGAAAACAACCAGGAGTTACAGCGAGGCAATACAAAAGCAAGTTGAAGCAAATTCAAGAGTGGAAGCAAAGACAATAAGAATGCCAGCTGCTAACCACTATTTTTATACTAACAAGTTGTTCACTGACTAGAACAGGGACAAAAGATTCACATTCTTACTAATCACTTTAAAGTGAATGTGACCAATGTGGACACACAAAGGAGCGTAAAGTTTGGCAAAATCAGGCATCCACCTGAAAAATAAGGGAAAGCAAATCTAAAGAAAGCAATAATGGATGACGGAATCTACAATGAAAATTGGTAATTAGGCACCCACCTGGATAATAAGGGAAGTTTTACTTTTCATTTCAAAATTAAAAATATTACACCCAGTTATCAAAGTGGGGCAGAATTCTTTTTCGTTGTTTAGTTTAGTTTTGCAATCAGGCGCCCACCTTGATAACAAGAGAATATTTTTCTTAGTTTTTTTTTTTGCAATAAGGCACCCACCTAGATAAAAAGGGAATATTTTTCTTAGTTTTTGCAATAAGGTGCCCACCTGGATAACAAGGGCTTATTTTTCTTAGATTTTTGCAATCAGGCGTCCACCTGGATAACAAGGGATATCTTTCTTAGTTTTTCCAATCAGGCGCCCACCTGGATAACAAGGGAATATTTTTCTTAGTTTTTTGCAATCAGGCGCCCACATAGATAACAAGAGAATATTTTTTCAAGTTTTTTGCAATCAGGCGCCCACCTGGATAACAAGGGAATATTTTTCTTAGTTTTTTGCCATCAGGCGCCCACCTGAATAACAAGGAAATATTTTTTAAAGTTTTTTGCAATCAGGCGCCCACCTGGATAACAAGAGAATATTTTTCTTAGTTTTTTTTGCAATCAGGCGCCCACCTGGATAACAAGGAAATATTTGTTCAAGTTTTTTGCAATCAGGCACCCACCTGGATAACAAGGGAATATTTTTCTTAGCTTTTTTGACAATCGGGCGCCCACCTGGATAACAAAGGAATACTTTTCTTAGTTTTTTTGCAATCGAGCGTCCACCTGGATAACAAGGAAATATTTTTCTTAGTTTTTTTTTTGCAATCAGGCGCCCACCTGGATAACAAGGGAATATTTTTTTCTTAGTTTTTGCAATCAGGCATCCACCTTGATAACAAGGGAATATTTTTCTTAATTTTTTGCAATCACACGCCCACCTGGATAACAAGGGAATATTTTTCTTAGTTTTTTTTTGCAATCAGGTGCCCACCTGAATAACAAAGAGAATATTTTTCTTAGTTTTTTGCAATCAGGCGCCCACTTGGATAACAAGAGAATATTTTTCTTAATTTTTTTTGCAATTAGACACCCACCTGGATAACAAGGGAATATTTTTCTTAGTTTTTTGCAATCAGGCGCCCACCTGGATAACAAGGGAATATTTTTCTTAGTTTTTTTGCAATCAGACGCCCACCTGGATAACAAGAGAATATTTTTCTTAGATTTTTGCAATAAGGCGCCCACCTGGATAACAAGGGAATATTTTTCAAAATGAAATTCTTTTTTTTTAGCATGATAGATTTAAGCTCCATACTGGGGCAGAAAGTTTTTCTTTATTTTGTAGTAAGCAGGCACCCACCTGAAGAACAAGAGAATACTTTTCAAGTTTTGCAAGCAGACACACACCTGAAGTACAAGGGAATACATTTCATGTTTCGCAAGCAGGCGCCCACCTGAAGAATAAGGGAATATATTTGAAGCAAGTTGCAAGCAAGAGTCTCATCGAAGAATGGAGGATGCAAATGAAACACAAAAATCATTTGAAAGATATAGCTAGGATTTTGTAAAACATTATAGCATAGTTTAGCTTATTTTCTTTTTTACCACGGTGTAATAAGGAGATCAGCAGGCAGCAACACCAATAGAGTCACAGCTCTCTGGTAGTTTCAACTACCAGACATTCCAAAACTACACTGACCTGATTCCCTTTTAGCTCAGGATATGTAGGCAATCTTTGAAGCATGATGCAGTCAAAACTTTCAAAAATGCTTCACTTGGAATATGCAAGTGGGCAAAAATCTCTCATTACTACTCACTTGTCTTTGCACTGAAACTCTTCGTGTTCCCGAGCAAAGAAGGGCAGCTGTGAGCACGTCATTTTTGCCCCAAGCATTTAAGTCCAAAATAAACAAAAAAAAATTGATTGAAATTTATTGATTATTGTGTAAAAATCTTAGTGTTTGTTTTTAATTGATTGAAAATAAAGTAGAGGAAACTAAAATAAAAATACAAATTTGGATTCATTAGAAAATACCAAAATATAAGATAATTACTAAGAAAATTAGAAAATCAAAAGAAAAATAAAAATAAAATACAAAATACAATGGATAAATACACTCGGAAGAAAATACGGAAGAAAATAAATATAAAATACAAAAAATATAGAAAAATAATAAAAAAACAAGGTATACAAGGTTTTGGGCCAAAATCTCAAATGTATTAGCCCAATTAACACCCCAAACAGACACGGCCCAATTGAATTTAACCGGCATGTCTATATACAAGGCCAAATGACAGCATTTCAATGAAGAAGATCTGGACCGTTGATAAATCGAATCAAACAGACTAAAATAAGCGATTTTTTAGAAAATAAAATGGCGTCGTCAATTGAAATGATCACAGCCATCCAATTAATTGATCTAGCGGATTAAAAAAAAGGCCACACTTGAACCAAACGACACCTTCTAATCAAAACAATCACAGTCGTTCAACTAGTTAATCCAACGGACTAGAGGAAAGCCTAACTAAAACAAGACGACGTCGTTTATGGGCCAAGTGAATCCTAGTCGTTCATTCAATCTAATCTAACGGTTGGAAATTAATATCACATGTTTAATATGTATCCATATACCCCTCTTTCAGTCTTTCATTATACACACACCCCTCTCGGAGACTCCAAACCCTAGCCGCCCCCAATCCCCTTCCTCCTCTCCACAGGCCACCAGAACCCTATCGGTGGTCTGCCATTGTTTGTCTTCTCCGGCTAAAACCTTCACCCCTGAACCTCCTCCTTCTCCTCTACCACTCCATCCTATTATCCCTATCCAAATACCCCTCCTTCTCCCCTGATCTTGAGACTCAGGTCGACGGAACCCTAGCCGGCGACCACCAACCAACGAACCAGCCTTCCCCCTTTACACCCTAAGACCGCCTTGAACTCCTCTATCACCCCATCTAGGTTCCATCCCTCAAATATTAGCCCTGCTATTCGAATATTAAAAAATATTCCGCTGAAACCCTACTCCGGCGGATACCCCAAACCCAAAACCACCCCAAATCAAACCCTAATCCCCAAAAACCATTCTTTAACATCCAAACGAGACTCCAAGAGTCTCTCTAGAAGATCAAAGGTCAAAAAAAGACTCAAGGTCTCTGAACCACAAGAAAATCAAGAATCGAGGAGAAAATAAAGAAAGAAAAGGGAAATAAAGGAAAAAGAAGGAAAAAAAGAAAAAAGAAATAAAAAGGAAAAGAAACACCAAAAGCTAAGTACCCTGAACCCATTTATTTTCTCTACTGTGCTTCATTCTTCTATTTTCTAAGCCTACTGCATGTTCAAAGTCTTCTGTATACTTGAAACTGTTTGAATACTCTCTTGTTCTTATTGTAGTCGCTTGTTAATCACATGCTGTATAGTCATTTGATGTTCTTGTTTAATTTATCCTTTCTCGATTAAATGTTTTGGTTAATTAGGATCAACCATTATCAATTTGTTTATCTGAATTCTGATTAATTGAGGGTTAGTCGTAATTAGGGTTATATTTGCAAGATTACTTGAAACTGGCTATTATTGCAATACGGTTTAAATGTTTAGCTATTTTGAACTTATGAGTATTTATTCATATTAGGGCCGTGCATGTAAATGATTAATATGGCTATCATTACAACACTGTTTGATTTCTGGCTTGTAAAAGTTTATTTGTGGCTATCTTTGTAAGAGTGGTTAATTCTAAAAAGGTTATTTAGTTTTGAACTGGTTAAAATATAAAGCTTAAGTCTAAGGGGTTAGTTGTTTAATAGTGTTGACTACTCAGGGTCTTAATAGACCTAAGGATGGTTCGAGTAAATACACATAAGACATAAGGGGTAAAAGGGGAATGTAAAATGGTATTTTGAGAATAGTTTGAAAATAATAAGGGCACAAAAGACAATTGGGCATGGTTTTGGTGTAAGTAGCTGAACAATAAAGGGAAATTCAGGCAGCGTTAAATGGTAAATAGGTAATAAACCTTAGCAAGTGAGGGTAACAAAGGCATTAACGCCTAAAAGAATGATATAGAATATCCTAGAACCTTCTAGCAGAGGTTCAAGTGTATTTTTATCAAAAATAGCTTAGACTTAACTGAAATAAATCAAAAAGAGTAGGGTTGGGAAATCTGAATATTTAATTCAAATTTTCTTCCCATTCTACTATATAAATAGGCCCCTTTAGGCCTTATTTCAAAGGTTCAGAAGATTTAACATACTGAAATACACTAACACATACTGAAATATTGTTATTGTTCAATTGATGTTAGTTTGAGTGGTATTCTGGAACTTCTGTTCGTTGTTCTTCACTGTTTTGATCGAGTTCGCTGGGTTTTTCCTGTTTTGCTTGGTTGAATTTGCTGTGTTATCTATTCTGAAGTTTGTACTTGTTGCTGTGATAATTCACCTCTACTACTGTTGATATTTGGTTGCGGCTATTATTGATTTCTCTTCTCCTTCATCCTTAGAACTCATTGTTTCTCTCATTTGATCAGGTACACTACTATCACCTGAAGATGTAATTGAAATGCGATGGAGGAATGAAAATTGTTGATTAATTTTATTTGTAGTTGTATTTCTATTTTTGTAGCAGTAAATACTTAGATTTCATGTAAATTGCTAGGAATTGGGTTGTAATAAGGACTGGACTGCACAAACTCAATTTAGATTTATAGTAGTAGCATATAGTGTAGGAAATACCTTAATAGGTAATTCAAAATGATCACTTAGATTCTAAAACTAAAATTGACCTAAACGTAGTTGATTTACTTATGGATTCATAACGATTCAGAAAATTAGACGTGTAACACATAAATGCTTAGATTTTTGTCAATAGAATTTCGGATCAGTACCAGTTAATTTGGAAAATATGACTTAATTGAATTCTAAATAGTGTTAATGTCTTAGTATTATTAAAACTGGGTTAACTATGAAATCTGTGTTCAAACTTAAATGTATGGTGTAAAACAGAAATTAGAGTATGAATAAAATTCAATTTACAATTTGAATGTGATTATTTGAAGGCTTAGAATAATATTCTCATTTAAGCAAAATTATAGAGAAATTCTTTACCAATTTCGATTAATGAAATTCAGACTCTGTTAATTTAGAAGCTAAACAACGATGAGTTAATTGAAACTGTGTGTCGACATTCCTAGTTAATTAACAATATTGAAACCAGTAATGTTCGAAAGTAAATTGGAATTAGTAGAAACAGTTAATTGCTAATACTGGATAATATTTGTTCATAGTGCTGTTATAAAAATGTTAATCTGCCTTAATCCTGCTTTAGATGTAAGTAATTTGGGCCTAGCCGTGAATACATGCCCAGATCTAATTGATATGGCATTCATGCCTTTGGACAGAAATGGAAGTGTTAGCTGGACTCTAGATGTCCAGTTGCACTTTGGTGCAACGCTGTGAGATAGCCGAGATTTCAGGCCCAATAACGTGTAAAGGGCCTGAACCCAAATAGAGGGTGGTATAAGATGATAAAAACTGCTCCTAAACAGTTATAATAAGGGAAAAAAAGAATTAGAAAATATAGTATACGAATAGGCTTAACCTTTAAAATAAAATGGGATGAGCCTCGTAACAATATAAAATGCACGGGTCCCCCAAATAATAATTATAAAACTTTAGACCCGGAAGGATCGCTTAGACAATTTCACGATCTTTCCCAAATATAACAAGAATAGACATCATTAGGCAAAATTTAATAGACATTCCTTTGAACGGGTACACATTTATGTGACCCAAATCTTACTCTCAACGAAGTCGAAATATATTCAAAGCCATAGGCGTACTGGTACGGTGTGGTCGAGGATGTATTTTCACAACGTTTCAAATACGTAAAATTCAAAAGTGGTATACTTGCATATAATTAAAATAAATAATTTGAAATCAGATAAAATCAAATCAACAGTTGAGCGACCGTGCTAGAACCACGGAATCCGGGAGTGCCTAACACCTTCTCCCGAGTTAACAGAATTTCTTATCCGGATTTCTAGTTCACAGACTGTAACAAAGTCAAACTTTTCTCGGTTCGGGATTAAACCGGTGACTTGGGACACCATTATATTCTCAAGTAGGGACTCTGAAAATTTAAATAATTAATCCCGTTCCGACTGTCCTTAAAGTGGAAAAATTCTTGCTGAGCCCTCATAGGTAAAGTGTAGAAATACACAATTTTCTTATTCAGTTGAGCTCCATGAGTAAAAAGGAGGTGTGCACCTCTGGCGACTCTAGTGGGGATAAGAAACCCAGAACTTCGGTTCAGGGTTTAAGAATTCGAGCTCATTTAAATTGTTGTTTTGATTATATCTGATTTCATTATATGCTTTGATCAATGTGCTATGTGTTTACCGCTTTGATATTACGTGAATTGTATATAAAAATTGTGCCGAAAACCCTTCTCTTCTTACCTTCGGGGATGTGCTTACTGGTTGAGACTCCCCTTTCTGTTAAGTCAAATACCCAAATAAGAAACAGAGGCCGGAAAAGTTACAAAGTCGGATGATCCCGTGGGTCCCCGGTACGTAGCCCCCTCCTCGACCCGAGTTATCCGCTCGGGTACATAGTCTAGTACCAATGAAAAATTAGGATATTGAGCCTAGAATTAGGACGATTATTTGCATCATATCTGAGTTAGGGGACTCAACACAAGGGTTGGGTCCGTCTAGGACAGGTAACCCAGATATAAAAAGACCGAGCATGATTATGTGTTGCATTTATTTGTCCTGGGCCATTATGCTAACCGGATAAATACCTGAAGAAAAGAAGAGAAAAATAGCAATTTTTAGAGAAAAAAAACGATGTCTAAATACTAACAAAACTTTGTCAAAATTTTGAGGAAATTATCAAAAATAGTTGGAAATAAATCAATTTTGTCAAAATTAAAATGGTTGGTCTGAAAATAATTTGACCGAACTATGCTGGTTTGATTCTCACCACTAGGCGATATACGTAGGCAACCCTTGACGGGTCCAACCACCCCTTTTCAAAAATAACTAAAAATATTAATAAATCAAAGTGATACTATTTTTGAAAATAGCCGAATGTTTCGAAAGGACGCCGGGATGCTGTTTGTGCAAAAATGGCCATTTTTTGAGTCACTTTCCCTAAATAGTAAATATAGCCTTAAAATCTTCGGAGGAAGTGTTGAAAGGCCGTATTCGCAAACAGGAACTTTTTGAAAAAAAAAATGATGAAAAGAAATTTTTCTTTGAAAAATACTTTTGTCTTTTAGGTCAAATAATATGTGATTAAATCATCTTTAATAAAAGTGCAGGATAATCACAATGCAAAATGAACATTTTTCACTAATGAATAAGATCCCTTTGGAGTTACGACTTTGGTGGAATGACTTGGGCCAAGATGGACAAGATGAGGTCAAGAAATATTTGAAAGGTCTTACCGGATTGCTAGATATCATACCCCGGGGAGACATTATTCGAGCCTTGGTCACCTGCTGGGATCCTGCACACAATGTGCTCCACTTTTCGAACTTTGAGCTCACTTCGACACTAGAAGAAATTGCTAATTACATCGGTCAAAATGAGGTCCCTCTGAAAGATAAATATCTGGTTGCTCCAAGAGCCATCACCACACACAGATTCCTGGATTCCTTGAAAATAGCCCGAAGTGTTCACAATGAAGATTTGGTCCACAGGTTTGCACTATGAATTTCATATACCATAGATATGGTCACGTTGGAGGATTTAACAACCCAACGAAGAAACTCTGCAGTAAAGCAAACCGGGCTAAATTTGAAAGTGGACACTTGTGTGAGGGATCGGGTTAGAGGTGAAGTGTCACCTGGTTATTCAATATGGTACATAAGAGATTATGAGCATGAAAGACCAATGAAGAGACCTCACATTCAAGAATTTACCGAGCCGTCGAAAGAACAATGAGATTGGTTGGCTAAAGAGAACGAATACCGAGCCAAAATCAGTATGTTAGAAAAGCAAGTTCAAGACCTCAAATTCGAAAGCAGCTTACAAGCAGCGACCGATGAGGGTGAAAAGAAACAACTGATTAAGGAAAATGAGGCATTAAAAGCCCGAATTTTGAAAATGAGAACAGCAACTGAAACCCCTACTCGACATGCCCGGGATGAAAAACTAATCTATAATTTGCGGCGAAAGGTGAACGACTACAGTTTTGATCTCGACAAAGCCGAAAAAGAATTAATCAGGTTCCGGAAGCAATTGGTTAGAAATGCTGAAGAAACGGTTTGGATGATCCAACAATTGAAAGAAGAACATAATATTGAAGTTGTTCGGTTGAGGAAAAAGATTGTCACGACCGAGGTCAAAAATAGCAAACAAGTAAAAAAGTTTGACATAGAAAGAGAACACTGCTATATGGCCATGGCCCGGTTAGAAATGGAACTGTAGCAGCTTCAAGAGAAAATACAATAGACTCTGGACCCTCGTGCCGAACAAATAAGGAGGTTACTTCAAGAGAAAGGAATGATTAGAGAAAGAATTGTCAGCATTGCTCATTATATCACTCGGAAATGCCAGATATGCAAAGATATGACCCAGTCCACATTTGCCGCTTCAGCAATGATATTTGTAAAGCAAGTAATGAGAGATTTAGATACAATCCAAAAGGGACTAGCATATAGGCCCGCGGCAAGACCGAACGATGTCTCGCGGGCACTAGGGTCTTTAATGTATTCTTAAGACATGCATTTTGAGTCTTGTATTTTTATTCTGTATTTAGAAGGTTATAGTGCAATTATCATTAGAATGTCATCTTTGAAATCAATGATTGGGTATTAATGAAGTTGAGAATTTTCAAATTTATCATTATTATTCTTTTTCTATAAAATACTTGTGCGATAGGAAAATATGTAGGACTGATAAATGAAAAATGAAAAAGGGGACAATAATAAAAGAAAAAAAAATGAAAAAATGAAAAAAAAATGATAGAACGTCGGTGGCAATAAATATAAAGAAAGGAAAAGCCGAAAACAAAAGAATGGGCAAATCAAGAAAGACAACGAGGCCGGGATGACGCATATTGCCAGGCAAAATTGTATTCTTAACATGTAATTTTGACCTATTATGGCCTAACCACTAACAAGTTTTGTCGTTTTTTAGTAACAGATAAGTGGATAGTAATTGACATTCTGGCAAATCACCGTTACAACACTCGTTCCAAGAATATGACAAAGGCAATTACTCAGGAAGTTGAAGCAACAATTATGGATCCAGTGCAAGAAGATGAGGTAGTGGATGTGAATAACATGAAAGAGGAGATGTATAAGCTCAAACAACAAATGGCTGAGATGTACCAGGCTTGGGCGAAGGGACAACCTTTACCTACCTACCCTGCCAATCCCACATATATCCCTCCACCGGTCCTAGCACAAGATCCACCCATTATGAATTCATCCTCCACTTATCCTACATATCCACCCTACTACGCAACCACATCACAAGAACCACCTCCAATCCCTAAACACGTTCCACCACCACCACCACATGTTGCTCATGTATATGTGGCACCACCACCAGCCACCTTGCACAAGTCCTCCAGTGAACCACTATTCCACGTCCAAGACAACCATTATTACCCCCGGAACCTACTTTCCGACAGCATGATTCCTATACCCCTCTCATTGATACGGCTGAGGAGGAGAAACCAACTAAAAATCCTGAGCAGGAAGAGATGGCCAGAAAGATGAAGAGCCTCAAGCAATCGTTCCGTAATATGCAGGGCTTGGGTGGTCAAGTAAGCGTAGCTTACAAGGATTTATGTATATTCCCTAAAGTGCAACTGCCAGCAGGATTTAAGCTGCCGAAATTCGATTTGTATGATGGTCGCGGTGACCCGGTAGCACATTAAAAGGGTTCTGTAGCAAGATGCGCGGAGCCGGTGGGAAAGGTGAGTTACTCATGGCTTACTTTAGCCAAAGTCTATGTGGTTCAGCTCTTAAATAATATACCCGGCAAGACCATACCATGTGGTTTATTTGGGACCCTGTAGCCCAGGCATTTGTAAACCACATCCAGTACAATTTGGAAATTATTCCAGACAGACTGACACTCACAAAGATGGAGAAAAAGTCGGGAGAAAGTTTTCGAGAATATGGCTTTAGGTGGAGGGAGCAAGCTGCTCGGGTAGACCCACCGATGAAGGAGGGAGAGATGGTAGACTGTTTTCTGCAAGCTTTGGAACCAACATACTATGTGCATCTGGTATCTACCATTGGAAAAACATTCAACGAGGTAGTTAAAATGAGAAGCTTGGTTGAGGAAGGATTAAAGTCAAACAAAATCATGAGCTAGTCAGCCATCAAAGCTACGAACCAGGCAATCCAGACAGGTACGGATGGCGCAATCGGGAAGAAAAAGAAGGAAGAGGTGGTAGTCATAGAAGGGAGGTCTTGGTCCAGAAGTCCCAATCGATATTACCATTAACCTCGCCCACATCAACCCTACCCGCCAACACCATATAGCCTACCTCAACACTATTACCCTCCTCTTGGTCCACAATTTTCTGTATATCACGCCCAAACCTACCCACCACCTTCTACTCCATGGCGAACTCCAGCACCTCAAAATATTTACCACACCCAGAACACATACCCACCACAAAAAACATACAAAAATTCCAATGAAACAAGTTTTCGCCCTAACCCTGGAGTCAAGAATGATAGGACACAAAGAAAGAAAACATTTACTCCCTTAGGTGAGTCGTATACGAGTCTTTTCCATAGACTAAGACAACTCGGGATGTTAAACCCCATAGAGCCCAAAATCCCCAATCCACCACCGAGAAACTTGGACCAATCTGTCAATTGTGAATATTGTTCAGGAGCCCTAGGGCATGACACTAAAAAATGCTGGCACCTGAAGTCTACAATACAGGAGCTTATCGACTCTAGAAGACTTGAGGTTCAAGCTCCCCAAGCTCCTAATATAACACAGAACTCTTTGCCTGTGCACCATGAGACTCACATGATAGAGGTGGTACAAGGAGGAAATTGCAAGAAGCCCTCTCAGGCTTGCACCTACCAGTTTGAGGATGAGTGTTCATACTCGTATAACTTGAGGCTAGATGATTGTAATAATTAGTTAACTAATGTTAATTAGATGGGCGAATGAGTTAATTAATTATTGTTAGTGGTTGGTTAGATACATGACATCTTGTACAATAGAGTGCACAACTGTAAAAATATATCAGTTGGTAGAACGATAATACACATGTTTTCATTTTCCAAAATTCCCTGTCCAATTATAGAACATGCTCTCATTTCCCCTGTTCCTCCATTCATCTCCTTCTTCATTCTCTTTGGTTCATCGTAGATTCTAGATTACAGATCTGGAGCTCATTGAATTTAACAGAATTTTCACTGAATAAATGCCTTCAACAATGTAATATTTCGAACAAATAGTCATATGAAGGATTATGACACAAATAACACATGATGGATCGATTTTGTTGCTTCTTATCCAGGGACTTTTATTGAGTTTAACATCATGAAATAGTTTCATAAGCGTGAGTGTTTCATAAATTTTGTTTATAACTCAAATACATTTTAATGATGTGATTTAAAAAAATTATACTAATTGATATAAGGTATACATGTGCTATTTTATAAATTGTGTTATACAATGATACACAGGTCAACATTTGTAACATCATCACTGTGCATTTCGAAAAATTAGTAAAAATATTAAGTATTGGCAAACTTATTACAATAGTATTTGAAGTTAAATTGAAAAATAATATTTAAAATTTAAAATTTTGAACATGTATTTCTTTTAAAAAAATGTTATAGTTTTATGAGTAGGGATTTTTTTTTTTAAATTTTAAACTATTTCTTGAGTTTTGTAAAATTTATTTTCGAAAATTTCCGAAAAATTATGAGATTTCTTGACAAACTTTTGATAAAATATTTCGAAAAAAGAGGAAAAGTTTTTATGGACAATCTATGTTTTGGTAAAAAGTATATTTCATTTTTTCCGCCGGTCGGCACTTTTAACGTCATGTCCCCTACATTTTGACTTTCACAAGTCATCAGTCCAACGCCAAGACTACAATTTTCTCCGGCGAGATCGTCGTTGCGTTAATATCTTTGGCCTCACAAAACTCGCCAATCCCGACGGCGTTTGCATTTCAGTACTTTTCGCCGTATTTCTCGCTAATGCATGTCGTTGTTCTTATAGAGAGGGATGAGATTATTGCGCAGACTAGCTGGATTTCTAGGGTTTGCAAGAGAAGAAGGGCAAGAAGCGAGAGATATAGAAGATAACACCGACGGTAATATAGCAGCAGTAGCTGCGGCAGCTCAAGCTCAAAATGTTCCACGCAGGGGTTTCAGTGTCCCAATTCAAGTCCCGGTTGAGAAAGCACAATTCGGCCCTATCCTCTTTCCTTGTAGTTCACGCGATGGTGCCGTTCAGGTATTTAACCGAAGATTATGTTCATTTATCTGTAATTTTGACTTTGATTTTGTTGATATGCTTTAAACGGACTCATAAATCCTAATTGTATTGTCTGAGTTAGTATTCTTATTTAAAGAATTCACTCTACTAAACAATGGAAGAATGCCTTTGAAACTTGGTAAATGAGTTAATGCTATCTCCATTTAAAATCTCGAAATGATGTGCTCGTGGTTCCTGAAGAGTTTGTTATGTTTGTTACACACATTGAAGTACACAATTAGAGAAGATTGCATTTGAGCAGTTAGTGTTTGGGCTGTTCCTTGATCCTGCACTTTATAATTTTGGGTTGTGTGTGTGTGCTGACTTCACATTATTTAAGATTAAAGATAGGGGCCGGGCGGTAAGGAAGGCACATTTAGTAAACAAAGAGTTAGTTGAACTTGAAGAAGCAATGTATATAAACAGGTAGAGGTTTGTGTTGTTTCTTATTAAACTCCAAGTCTCCAATTAGACCCAAACTCATAAATGCAGATAAGATAAGCCATTTGGCGGAAGGTGCGAGGGGGCCGAAAATTGTGTAAAGAGAAGGTGCTAATGTTGGTGCTAGACTGCCAGGAAAGAGATAATGGGGGTTAAAGGGGAGGCGGTTTCTGTAAATTGACCATTGGCAAGATTCTCAAAGTAGCACTACCATTGATACATGCTAGAGGTGTCGCGGATGACCCAATTGCATAATCTCTTTCGGTAGAGGGAATGTGGAGTTCCTTATTTTGCAGTTAAATGTTGAAAGTAACTTTTGTTGACAGATAGGCAAAGATGAGTCCACCTCTGGAAAGTGTAGCCATAGATATCTAGTTTGGTATCCATCCCTCATTTAAGTTTCTAGAAGTTAGATAAAGGAGCTTGAACTTTACCTAGCTAGATCGGATTGTCATTTGAAGATTCCGTATATGCTTTCTATCCAAATTGTTGAAATAAGATGGAAGTGGTTTCACTTGGCAGAAAGCTATGACTTATGAGCAGGGAAACTACCTTCTTTTGCCTCTAAAATATACTTTAAAAGATTGCATCTAAAGGTAGCTCCAAGAAAGGGGAAAGTAAGGTAGTCAATGTTGACGTCATTGTATAGAGTACTTCAACATGAGACCACTCCTTTGCTAAATCTATATGGATTCCCGGAGATCGTAGGTCCTTCGAATTCTTCCATATGATTTTAGGTCTACTCAATACTATTTTAGCACATTCACTCACTATGTGGATTCACACTTATAGACCGGTGCATCTGGAGATCGATGCAAAACATGACCAAATCATGTCAAGAATCTTCTTATTGTTTGTGCTCGATGTGCTACTTGAATCTTCTCGCGTATGTGAGCATTTCTAATCTTCTTCTTATATGAAAATACGGCCATCCCAGCCTTCACATCTGACATCTTTTACGCATGTTAGCACTTTTGTTGTTCTTCTATGCTTTCTCGAAGTAGTTTAGCCTTCAAAGATATATATCTTGTTTTGCCAAATTTTGGGGGCCAAAAGTGCTCTTATTTTGGCCTAAAGTGTTTTCCCCATATGTTAAGGTGTTTGGCCAAACTTTTAGAAGGAAAAAAGTACCTTTGAATGGAAGCAGAAGCTGTTTTTGAGAAGCTAAAAAAAGTAGTTGCTAACCAAAGTTTTTATTTATTTATTTTTAAAGCAATTTTGAGAAAATACACTTAGAAGCACTTTTTAAAAGCTTGGCCAAATACTAATTGCTACTCAAAAGTGCTTTTCAGATTGATTAATCAAATATAAACTACTTCTCGCCAAAGTATTATTTTGAAAAGCACTTTTTAAAATAAGTTGATTTTATATGCTTGGCCAAACAAGCTATATTTGTAGAAAATATAGAGAACTTCTAATACTTTTTATTTATCTTTGCATAATATTTGGAATGAGATGAGTTTAAATGAAATAATGGAATAACATGTTTGTGAGGACTCATAAAGCTGAACCAACTTGTTTGAGATTGAAGCATAATAATTGTTGTAATAAGGAAAAATTAGAGTGTCAGTTTTGTATAAAGAAAGCGTGTCCCATGTGGGGCAAAAAGCATTTAAGTCATTTGGGGAGGGAGGAAGAGAGAGGAGAGAGAAAGTGTACTAGGACATACTTTAATACATCCTTAATTGCAATAATAAGCAAAGAGATATTAATTGTTAAGAATTTTTTCACTTTTTCTTGCATTATAGATATACTTTTATTTTGTTTTTTCATTGCGCCCTTTTTTTTTTTAACTAAAGGCACACTTTTACTGCACTTTATGATGAAGAGCCAATAGACCTGAAGTGCTTTTTAAAGAATGTAGTTTTTAGGCTAGTTAATTAAACTATCTCGTGGAGACTTTCAACTATACATCAAGTTGGCTATTTGTAAACAAGTTTCCAGCCTATTTCCTAAATGTCTAAGCCTTTTTCATTTCATTTTTAGCATATTTGCTCCCTGACTATATGGGAGGAGGCTGCTTTAACCTTGATGTTTAAATTATCTCAAGGGTATTTTTGACGAATTTGCATACTTGGGTACTTGCTAATGCAAGTCTTACTTGGTTGTTGGTTTAGTGTTTGAGTACATGCCGTGGATTCATGTAAGACATTGATTCATGGGTATACTAGTGAACTAGGATATGTTTGCTAGCTTAGACTTGAGGGCTTTTGAGCTAGGGTAATTTAGTTGCTAAAAATTTCACCAGAGAATCGTGCTTGAGCTTCACTTCTTGTCACGTGCCACACTCAGGCGGGACATTATTGGCACTTAACTCTAATTGACCGAGTTAGATAGAATATAGAATAACAATGTACAGACAAGAACCAATCCAAGAAAAAGGCAGGGTATATTAGCAGTGATTTCAAATCCAGAGGTTAATCGTACTGTGGCAACTTTACCCAAGCCAAACCTTAACTAGCCTGTGTTGAGTGTATTTTTTCCATTGAGGTTGATCATAGATACCATTCAGTGTAATGAAACCGAAATAACCAAAACTGAATTAAATCAATTATCTAATAACTGAGTTACATGATCCTAACACAGCTAAACTGTGAACTATAACCCACTAAACCAAGTCATGAGCCTCTAAAGATTTTAAACCTGAATACATAAATTATGGGGCATTCCAAGAATAAATAGTATGCCAAATAAAATAACATAAGCTGGCTCCCACCTCGTGTATTGTCATGTGCAATCTCAACACCTGCCACTAGTGTATTGGAGAGCGAGAAGCGACAAAAAACAACGAGGGCCCACTTCACTGAGAAGCAAAGTGCTTGCCTTTTGAAGTGTAACGCCAATTAATACAAAAAAGAATATTAAATTTGCATGTATAAGTAACTAAAAACTCAATAGCAATAACATATTAGCAAATATTTCTAGTCAAAAACTAAACGTAAATTGTAGAAACTAAAATAATTACATTATTACACAATCAATTATACACTAAAACTTAAAAAAAAAAAGAAAAGAAAAATGTAGGTAATGGAGGAAGCAAAAAACTAAGCAAAAAAAACTCCAAAAACAACGGAGAAAACCGAGAAACAACCGAAAAATTAGTTGCTGTCGGAAAAAGAGAGAAGAAAGAAGAAAGAAGAATGAAAAATGTATAGAAGAAAAGAGCTCCAGAAAATGATGATACTGCCGGAAAAAGATGAACGATGACGCTATCGGAAAAAGAAAAAAGAAAGAAAGAGGAAAGGAGAAGAAGAAAACTGGTGTTGAATCACAGAAGAAGAAAGCAAAAGAAAGTAGGCTTTTGAAGACATAACCTACTCCTATTACATATGTATTCATAAGACATAACCTACTCCTATTACATAAGGGACTAGGACTAGTTACATATATTCACGTAACTATTCTAACAATTACCTCTTGAAGTAAACCCTAGAAATTCACCTCCTTGATGTTCTTGATGGATTATGAAGAAATCTAAAGCTTTTAAGGTATATAAAGGTTAATACTAATAATCTGTGAACAAAATGTACCAAAAATTACCATGAAATACTCACCTTAATTGTGTATTTGCACCTTAATAACTTGGACAGAAGAACCTTGCACTTTACTGTTACTAACGTCGAAACCCCTAAGCCTTCCCCCATCTCGTTGCCTTGTGTGATGTCAAAGCTAATTACATTGTTTCGTCACAAAGGGATTCCTTGGGTCACTAAAAATCTCCATGTTGTGTTACTGTATAAATTGTAAAGCAACACTTCAGTTATTTCTTTTCTCCATGTTTCGTTACTAGTTGATTGAAGCTTGTCAATCCCTTAGATTTTCCTATTCTTTCAACTCTTGGGATCCACGTCCCATAACCCTTTCAGTTTTTCTGTGTCTTAAAATAACGTAATTGTCCTCATTCATTCCCCCTCGCTTAAAATAACATTAGGCACGTCATCTTTGGAGTTAGAAAAGAAAGAGGTATAGACACTTTTCCTTTACACGAACCTTGATTTTTCATACTTTACAACTTCACACGCCTCTCATAGGATGATTCAAACCAATTAACTCTTATTTGTTGTCTCGACGGAAGTCTCTAGCATCTTACTCATAAAATCTTCTTTAAAGGTAGCTTAATATCAAAGGAGTGCAATCTATATCAGCGGAGGATTCTGTTTGTCGCATAGCGAAACCATACCCATCTAACTAGGTTCGAAATGGTCTTTTAATGTTCATCTTGGCATTAACGCCGTCTCATATTGTTAAGAAAAAAGTGATCGAATTTCCTTCATAAATATCATTTCTTAACCATCGATCTAGGCGTTCCAATAGAATTGAAATGCCAGGGTATTACACTTCTGTTTGGCATACAGTGAACTGTTCGTCTGTCTAAAAAAAAAGCAACTGGTTCTGATATAGGGGGAGGTATCTAAGAGTTTTGTCTCTACAACCCATATTGAATCTCTCATTTGTATTTGTGAAGATTCTTGAGAATAACAAAAAAGAGGAGCATCTGAGAAGTGAGAAGGTAAAATTATGTCATTGCCATTTTAACTTACTCGTAAGACTTCTTTGTCACTCTCTTACCACTATATTTGTTTTGACCTCTTTGTCTTCCTCTTATTAAATATCTCGTTTACTTTTCATAATAGCTAATAATTCAAAAATCTACAACAGGCAAGAGAATAAAATCTTTAGTAGGAGCAAGAGAATAAAATCTTTAGTAGGAGCACTCATGCAGAAGCTCCTGAAATTGGAGGAGAACAGGTTCCAAATTTGAAATTGTGAAATACAACTTTCTTGGTTCTGAACACGCTTAATTAACTCGTGCGCGTGACCACCCAAAAGATCTCTCTGTTTGCTTAAACCTATACAATTTGTTGCTTCTAGGTCGTTTGAAGTTTAAAGAAAACTATAAGCAATTAATGACGGGATAATTTGTATTCTTTAGAGCAGTTTAGGCATTGTCTTTAACTGAACATAAGTTTGATGATTGTATATGATCTCTGTTTCCATTTACCTTTTGTGACATCACAACTTTGCTTGGTGGGCATTTTATAATGTAGTTGAAAGCTTGGCTTTAAACCAAAATGGCTTTTATTGATTTATTGTATTTGTATCTACATAGGCTCCTAGTTATGGACCTGGAGATCAAGTAAGAGGAGAGGGCGGGGTGTATGCAACCTAAGATCAAGTGGGGTAACTTGACCTAGGAAAGAGCTCAGGAGTTACAAGATAAGTTGATGGCTATGAGGGCCTGGATGAGTATGGGGGACGCGTCTAGTATGTGATTCACGACTGCGGATTGCATTAGGGTAGCTGATAGAGAGGTCTTAGGTGTCACGAAGGGCTCTCCTGGGGGTCATAAAGGGGACTGGGAGAGGTTCAAGGTAAAGTGGAAGCTAAGAAAACTGCTTATTTGAAGCTAGTAGAGAGTACAAACGAGGAGGAAAAAAGGACTTATTAGGAGTGTTGCAGAAAGGCAAAGAAAGAGGCAAAATTAGCAGTTATGACAGCTAAGAACGTGGCGTTTGCTCGTTTGTACGAGGAGCTCGAGGGCAAAAGCAGGGACAAGAGGTTGTACCCGTTGGCCAAGGTGAGGGAGAGGAAAGCTCGAGACTTAGATCAAGTCAATTGCATTAAGGACGAGGATGGCAAAGTGTTAATGGACGGGGCACTCATTAGGAGAAGATGACAGACATACTTCCATAACCTGTTGAATGAGGAGGGGGATATACGCATTGTGCTGGGTGAGTTGGAGCACTCTGATAGACGGCAGGATTTTGGGTACTGTAGGTGGATTACGGTAGAGGAGGTGGATGGTGCGATGCGTAAGATGTGCAGAGGCAGAGCGACAGGGCTAGACGAAATTCCGGTGGAATTATGGAAGAGCGTGGAGCGGGTAGGTTTGGAGTGACTCACTGGGCTGTTTAATGTTATTTTTAAGACAAAGAAAATGCCCGAAGAATGGAGGTGGAGTACGATGATTCCGCTTTACAAGAACAAGGGTGATACCCAAAATTGCAACAATTATAGAGGTATCAAGTTGTTGAGTCATACTATGAAGGTTTGGGAGAGGGTGGTGGAGGCCAGGGTGAGGATGTGCGTGTCTATTTCCGAGAATCAGTTTGGATTCGTGCCGGGGCGATCGACTACGGAAGCGATTCATCTGGTAAGGAGATTAGTGGAGCAGTACAGGGAGAGGAAGAAGGATCTGCATATGGTGTTTATCGACCTTGAGAAGGCATATGATAATGTTCCGAGGGAGGTCCTGTGGAGGTGTTTGGAGGTTAGGGCGTTCCAGTAGTGTACATTAGGGTGATTAAGGAAATGTATGATGATGCTAAGACTCGGTGAGGACTGTGGGTGGTGACTCAGAGCATTTACTCGTGGTGATGAGGTTGCACCAGGGATCGGCTCTTAGCCCATTTTTATTTGCCTTGGCTATGGATGTATTGTCGCGTCACATCCAAGGGGAGGTGCCTTGGTGCATGCTATTTGCCGATGATATAGTGTTGATTGACGAGACACGTAGCGGAGTTAATGTGAGGCTGGAGGTTTGGCGACAGACCTTGGAGTCTAAAGGTTTCAACTGAGTAGAACCAAGCCAGAATACTTGGAGTCCAAATTCGGTGATGGGACCCATGATGCAGACGTATAGTTTAAGCTTGATGCTTAAGTTATCCCCAAAAGAGCTAGTTTTAAGTATCTCAGGTCTATTATCCAGGGTAACTGGAAGATTGACGAAGATGTCCAACATCGTATCCGAGCGGGATGGATGAAGTGGAGGCTCGCTCCGGTGTTTTGTGTGATAGGAATGCGCCGCTAAGATTTCAGGGTAAGTTCTATCGAGTGGTGGTTCGACCGGCTGTGCTGTATGGGGCTGAGTGTTGGCTAGTCAAGAACTCCCACGTGCAGAAGATGAGAGTAACATAGATGAGAATGTTGAGATGGATGTGTGGGTGTACCAGGAGAGATATGATTAAGAGTGAAGCTATCCGGGACAGAGTGGGAGTAGCCTTCGTGGAGGACAAAATGCGGGAGTCAAGACTGAAATTGTTCGGACATGTTAAGAGAAGAAGCATTGTTGCTCCTGTCAGGAGGTGTGAGAGGTTGGCCATGGAGAGTTTGAGAAGAGATTGTGGTAGGCCTAAGAAGTACTGGGGAGAGGTGATTAGGATGGCATGGCGTTGCTTCAGCTCACCAAGGACATGACCCTTGATAGGAGAGTGTGGATGTCGATGATTAAGGTAGAAAGTTAGTAGGTAGTTTGTAGTTGTTCACAGATAGTCTTAGTAGCATGCATGTCTCCAAATATGCTTAGATTTTTTATTACGTTTTGCGGCTTTGTTCGCTTCAGGTATTGTATTCTCCATTGCTATTATTTGGTACTACTTATCCTTTTATCTCTCCCTTTCCTTTTCTCTTACATCTTTGCTTCCCTCTTATTTCTTCTGAGTCGAGGATCTATTGAAAACAACCTTTCCACTTTCATTAGGTAGGGGTAAGGTGTGCGTACAGACTAACCTCCCTGGACCCCTCCCTGGACCCCTCCTGTTGGGATCAAACTGGGGTAAGATCTGCGTACAGACTAACCTCCCTAGACCCCTCCTGTTAGGATCAAACTGGGTTTGTTGTTGTGGTTGTATCTGAGGATGTCTTATTAAATTTCAATCCCTAAGTATCCAACTTGTCACTCTTTAAATTATAAGAAAGATAAAAGTAGTGGTTTCCTTCTGCATAAGAACTGTTAGATTCTCCATCCTTGTGAATGGTACCCCAGAAGCTTTTTTTTGCATCAGAGAGAGGTCAGACAAGGTGACCCTCTGTTACGTTTTCTGTTCCTTATGGCTATGGAGGGTTTGGGTCAGATGTTGTAGACTGCTCAGGGGAATGCCTGGCTAAGAGGTTTTTCTGTAGCAAATAGGGAAGATAGCAGCTTGGAGATCATAGATTTACTATATGCTGATGATTCAGTGGTATTTTGTGATGCTGAGCAAATAAAACACTGTAAGGCTCATTTTAGTAGTTTGAAACTGTCTGGATTGCATGTTAATTGGATGAGGAGTGACTTGTTTCCTGTCAATATGGTTGGTAATATATAAGTATTAGCTGCAATTCTTGGCTGTCAGATGGGGCATTAGGGTTATCATTGAGTTCCAAGAACAAGTTTCAAGAAATATGGAGTATGGTGCTGGAAAGATGCAAAGAAAAGGCTTGCAACCTGGGAAAGTCAATATCTATCTTTGGGAAGCAGAGTGGTCTTGGTGAACACCGTACTGGACGCTCTTCCAACTTATGTCATGTCTGTCATGTCTCTGTTCCCTACATCAGTTAAGGTGAGGAAAAGAATTGATGCATTAAGGGAGGATTTCATCTTATACGGTAATAGATATAAGAGAGATATTCATTCGGTGAATTTGGAACTCCTTTATCACCCGTAAAAGGCAAGGGATTTGGGACTCAGGAGCCTCAAGGCATACAATCATCAAAGTTTGCTAAGTTGCTTATGAAGTGGCTGTGGAGATACAACTAAGAGATAATGCTTTATGGAGAAAGGTAACTAGTGTGAAGTATGGCCAGACTGAATAGTGGTGCACAAGATCTGTTAATAGTCCATATCGGGTTGGTGTTTTCAGGCAATTTTGGAATTCTCTTATAGTTAGCACTAGCATAGGTGGGTAATGGAAGAAAGACTTTATTTTGGAGTGATTATTGATTAGGACATGGTCCACTTAAAGAGGTGTTTTCAGAATTCTATGGTATTGCCACCATACCTGAAATTAAAATGGAAGAAGCCGTGGAGAACATGGTTGGAATATCACTTTCAGAAGTGTTGAGTGATTGGGAAATGGGGAGAATTGCTGACTTCTTTAAGCTTTGAAAGTTTTCAATGGTCTCACTGATCATGAAGATACAAATGCAAGAGTGGGAGCTACACTGTCAAATCTGCCTATCTTGTGCTTTTAAATACAGGCCAGTACATAGAGAGACGGCCATGGAAGAATATATGGATAGTCAAAGCTCCCTTTAAGGTGGCCTGTTTCTCATGGCTGGTAGCGAGAGAAATACCTATAACTCAAGAAAACCTGTAAAGAAGGGGATTTCAGTTATGTTCTAGATGTCTGTTATGTGGCAGAAATCTGGAAACAAACAGCCACCTGTTCCTGCAATGTCCTATCACTAGGCAATTGTGGCAACTGTTCCATAACATTGTGGGCCCCAGATGGACAATGCTTGCAACTATTGAGGAGCTTTTGTAGTGTTTTATAACAATGGAGGTTTAGTAAGACAGAAGGCATGGTTGCATTTGATGGACAGTATGGAAAGAAAGGAATGAAAGAGTTTTTGAAGACAGATACAATCCTCTCTAGAACATTAAGATGAATTGTATTCTTTTATTTTATTTTTGGTGTAAGGAAAGTCATGTAGAGAACACAGAATCCTTGGTTGACGTTAGGCTTTTTGTAACTTTGATGGTCAGTTTTGATCTATCCCACCTGGAGATATGGTTTTGCACTGCCTTCGTGCTTTTTCTAATATATTGTTACCAGTCTCCAAAAAAAAAGGCAGCGGTCCTGGAAAAAAATAGTACTCCTTTCGTTTCAATTTATGTGAACCCATTTGACTGGACACGGAGTTTAAGAAAAGAGAGAAGACTTTTGATCTTGTGGTGTAAAATGAGACACCTTTATTTTGTGTGGCTATAAATCATTGCATAAAGATAAATTGTTTCCAAATAAGGAAAGAGGTCATTCTTTTTGGCACGGACTAAAAAGGAAATAGGTTCACATAAATTGAAACGGAGGGAGTATTGATTTTCTAGTTCAGGAATGATGTGGTGATTTTCTAGAAGCGGTTTCATCCTTATTGTTAGTTCCACTTGAGCTGTTGTAGATTAAGCTTATGGCAGCTCCGTTTATTTTGTCTGTGGGTTCTTCTTTGATGATGATTTTTGTTATTTTTAAGGGTGCTAAATGGTTAAAAGAAAACCATTAACCACCCATATTATCCATTAAAAAATTGGTTGGATAATGAACTTTTTAAAAATGGGTCAAATATGAATAAGAATCATATTATTCATTTAGAAAATGGATAACCAATGGGTCTAACTTTTACATTTGTAAAGCCTCAAATTTGGAGTTAAGCAATTTAGGGAGACTAAGAATTCTCACAAGTCACAAAAGTGATCATATGCAAGAAGTCATGGATAATATGGTTACCCTATCATCCGCTGGTTAACCCATTTTTATTCGTATTAAATATGGCTCGGGTCGGATATTTTATCCGTTTTTATAATTCGTTTTTTACCCGAACTATATCCGCCCTGTCCTGTCCCTTTGCCGCTCCTAGTTTTATGTATATATATATATATATATATATATATATATATATATATATATATATATAAATTTTTTTTTTAAAATTTTTCCTTTGTTGCTGGTAGAATACCTTATGTTAAGCTCATTTTTTGTTGGTCTTGCACTTTTGGGTGGTTGAGCTCGAGTTTCATTGGGTTTTTGGTTCTGCAAACAAATTTCAACTCGTTGGTTGTGTGGTAATAAATTTTTAAATTTTCGACAAAAAACTCATCAAGCTTCACTGATAGTTTGCAATCATCTGCAGTAACGGTGTTTTGTTCTTCAGCGGTGTAGATAAATAACACAACTTTTTTTTTCGTTTACTGTTTCCATGACCTAGAAAAATTTGTTTGTTTATCAAGTCTGAACAATAGTTTCCTGTTGGGTGAAAACTTCCCCTCTTTGTGCTCTAGTGGTTCTGAAATTGGGATAACTTGTTGCTTCTAATTTGCATCTTTAATCATCTCTTTTTTCACTGGGCTCAGGGATTGAGATGGTATGCCAAGCGTCTTAGGATAGATGAAGATGGAGATGTTGCAGATGAGTTCTTTGATGAAATCCTAATGGATACACCTTCAAGTGGAGAGGAGCATCAGAGGCGATATCCCAAGTTCGAACTGAAGTACAGTACAAAACCTGCTAAAGTAACAACCCAGGCACTCTCAGCTGCTGGTAGAATTCAACATTGTGTGGAACATCAAGGCAGATTGGAATGGATTTAAGGCGTATACTGTGTACTTGATGTAATTAAGAACGGGGGTTTGGCTAGATTACTGCAGACAGGTACTATGCTTCAATCTCAAGGACTAAGCTGTATTGTGTTTACTCGGGGTGATATTTATTCTCTGATTTTTCTTTTGAAACTGTCCTGATAAGAGGAAGCAAGGTTTCATTTATAGAGCAGCATCATTTTACTTGGAAAACTATCATATCATTGTATACATGATACTAGGCTAGCTGTCAAAATATTAGGTCTTCATGGTCATTAGTTGTTGGATCCATTGACTTAACATTTGGATGAGCACTTCTGCAAACTTTTAGCTCCGCCCCTTCTATTTTTGCATAAAAGAAAGAAACGCAACTATAGTTATACTATAACAAGTAAATTTGCTTGCGCTTTGCGCGATCATAAAGGAAAATTAAAATCTAACTAACTATTTATTTGAATAATATACTAGTAAAAAGTTAATCTTTACAAATCGAATAAGCAACCTAAAAGACAAAAATAAAATTTATAAATTAGGCCACATGCAGCAATATTTTCAAAACCAGGGCCTTAAGATTAGAATATAATTTTAGTTTTCCGATAACATCTATTTACAAATAGTATTGAATTTTCCTGGTAACAAACTTACTATGAAAAGAAATGGAAAATATTGCGGTAGGAGGAAAGGTATAACTTCACAATTAGGATCAAGACAATATGCTTTTCCGTTTTTTCCCCTTATCTTCTTCTTAACTTAATGGTAAGCAATTCCCACTTCTAACTGAGAGGTTGTGAGTTAACAAGGTGGGAAGTTCTTGGAGGGAAGGATGCCGGGGATCTATTTGGAAACAACCTCTCTACCTCAAGGTAGGGTAAGGTCTGCGCACAAACTACCCTTCTTAGACCTCACTAAGTAAGATTATACTAGGTTGTTGTTGTAACTTCTTATACTTAACTCCTCTTTCTCAGCAAGAATTCCATAAACAATCAATATCCCACCTGATAATAAGACAAATTTCATATTTTTCTCATCTTATTTCTTTGGAGAAATCTCAAAAATAGTTCATTTCTCTCGATAACTCCTCATATCATCTTATATAGTCCCGAAGACTTTCATCCAAAGATCCAATGACACTACCACTAAGAGGTATCAGAGAACATAGCAAAGAGAAAAAATTGTATCATTATTTAAAAACCCCATGCCATAAAGGGTGCTATTTGTACATCATGCTTCTTTAAAATTTATAATTGAGGAAAATAACATTTTTAGATCTCTTACGTGTAAAAGATCGATTTCTTACGTGTAAAAATAAATTTTTCATATGTAAAAAAGAGGTAGGATCATAAAATTAAAAACAAATTTGTAAAAAGCACAAAACAAACAGAGGCATCAGTTGGCCCACACTTTTAAGTTCATGTGAAGATTTTTCAAGTAATCTCTGCTCATTTTAGAAATAATAGATGGGAATGGCATGTGCCAGCACAGGTCCAAGGCAATGTTAACAACATTATAGTATTTAGTCGAAAGGAATCATGGTCGTAATGTAGTTGAACTTTGTCCATGTAAAGTTCACTTTTATATCCTTCTCAAGTATAATAATTCTAGCTGTTCTTGTGGTTATAGCGGCAAATTCAACCTACAATTATACTGTCGATATACTTGAGTTTTCTGGCTCTGTTTAACTCCCAAATTTATCGGACTACAATTTACAAAGGAACATGTAAGATTAATATGAGAAACACTATAAAAAACCTTTGTATTTCAAATCACTGCTCCAACAAATCAAGACAATTTCTGGTCATAGCCATGATACTCCTTCAGGACTCAGGACAGGAATCTCATTTCATACTCATGTCATTATAAATCTGCAGCGGTTGTGTAACTTGTGTTGTATACTCTAGAAACCATAGAAGTTTGAGCTTCCTTGAGCCTATCATCTTCTTTGCAATTCTCTGCCTCTTACTTATACAATAATCAAAGCATGCTGACTAAAGTTCAAAAATCGGACAAAAGTGATTATCAATCACCAAAATAAAATCAACAAAAAGTCGGAAAAAAGAGGTCAATGAGAGACTTTGATTCTGTTTTATCAATGGGAAAGGCTATTATGCTTATACATAATTGTGAGAATGCACGGGAGAAAAATATATTATTGATTAATACTTATAGTGATACAATGAGCCATATATATATATATATATATATATATATATATATATATATATATATATATATATATATATATATATATATATATATATATATATATATAATACGAAGATCAGTGAGACACTTGGTAAAAATATCAGCAAGCTGATCATTCGACTTCACAAATTTTGTAGCAATATCTCCCGAGAGTATATTTTCTCTAACAAAGTGATAGTCAATCTCGATGTATTTAGTTCTCTCATGAAACATTGGATTTGACGCAATCTGAAGAGCACCTTGATTATCACACACAAGTCCCATCTGAGTAATCTCACCAGATTTCTCCTTGAGAAACCGTTTGATCCAGCCATTGCTCGATATTCTACTTCTGCACTAGACCGAGCAACCACATTCTGTTTCTTGCTCTTCCAAGATACCAAATTTCCTCCTACTAAGACACAATATCCAGACGTAGAACGTCTATCAGAAGGTGATCCTGCCCACAATATCTAAGTATCCAACGATCAACTCATGGCTTCGATCCTCAAACAATAAGCCTTTTCCTGGAGCTAATTTTTGTATATCGAAGATTACTATCACACGGAGAACGAATAAACTAACTCAAAACACTTGCAGGAAAGGAAATGTCAGGTCTAGTCACTATGTGGTTATTTAATTTACTAACTAACCGCCTATATCTTACAGGATCGCTAAGAGGCTCCCCTATCCTGGCAGAAGTTTAGAATTTGGATCCATTGGAGTGTCAACAGGTCTACAACCTGTCATTCCTGTCATTCCTGTCTCCTCAAGAATATCTAAGACATACTTCTGTTGTGACATCACAATACCTGAGCTAGACTAGGCAACCTCAATACCTAAAAGATATTTTAATCTGCCCAGATCCTTAGTCTGAAAGTGCTGAAAGAGATGTTATTTCAACTTACTAATACCATCCTGATCATTGCCGGTAATAACAATACCATCAACATAAACGACCAGATAAATACAGAGATTTGAAGAAGAACGTCTATAAAATACAGAGTGATCAGCTTCACTACTAGTCATGCCAAATTCATGAATAACTATACTGAACTTACCAAACCAGGCTCGTGGAGACTGCTCTAGACCATAGAGGGACTAGCGCAACCAACATAAAAGGCCACTAGACTCCTCCTGAGTAACAAAATCAGGTGGTTGCTCCATATAAACCTCATCCTCAAGGTCACCGTAAAGAAAAACATTCTTAATGTCCAATTGATAGAGAGACCAATGGCGAACAATATCCATGGATAGAAAAAGGCAGACTGATGCAATTTTAGCCACGGGAGAGAAGTATCACTCTAATCGAGTCCAAATATTTGGGTATATCCTTTGGCAACAAAATGAGTCTTAAGTCGATCAACCTGGTCATCTGGACCAACTTTGACTGCATACACCCAACAATAACCAATAGTCAATTTACTCAAAGGAAGAGGAATAAGCTCCCAAGTACCACTCGTATGTAAAGCAGACATCTCGTCAATCATAGCCTATCGCCATCCGGGATGAGACAGTGCTTCACCTGTAGACTTAGGGATGGAAACATAGGACAAAGATGGCACAAATATCTAAGTGATTAACTAGACATGTGAAGTATGATTGGGTTTCAAAGAAGGTAACATCAACAGTGTGATGACCTGGCCCATCGTCACGTGATTTACCGCCCCGTTTCCCCCATTTTTTGCTTCCTTATGTTCTATTATATGAGTCTTGGGGTGAATGAATTGATTTGGATTGATTCTGGATGGAAATGAAACACTTAGTCACTTTAGGAAAGATTTATTTTGGAAAAGTCAACTGTATGTTGACTATTGAGTTAGAGGGCTTGGATGTGATTTCCGGTGATTCAGTTAGCTTCGACGGATAATTTGTGACTTAGGAGTGTGATCGGAATTAATTTTTGTGGTACGGTGTAGAATTAGACTTGAATTGGCAAAGTTAGTATTTTGGCGAATTCCGGTTGATAGGTGAGATTTTGATCCAAGGGTTGGAATGGAATTCCGAGAGTTGCAGTAGCTTCTTTAGGTGATTTTAGATGTGTGTGCAAAATTTCAGGTTATTCGGAGGTGATTTGGTTGAGTTTTTGATCGAATGCATGTTTTAGAAGTTTTTGAAGAACTTAGGTTTGAATTCGATGTAATTTGATGATTTTGGTGTTAGTTGAGGTGTTTTGATTATTGGAGCGAGTTTGAATAATATTTTAAGATGTGTTGGTACTTTTGGTTGAGGTCCCGGGGGCCTCGGAATGATTTCGAATGGCTATCGGGATGAATTTTGGAGTTGTGAAAGTTCTGGTTCATCTGGTATCTAGTGTTTTCGCTTCTGCGGAAATGGACCGTAGAAGCGGTTCCGCAGAAGCGAAGGTCTAGTCGTAGAAGCGAAAAGTAGAGCCTGGGGAGTTTCCGCAGAAGCAAACATGTGTACCACAGAAGCGGTCTCGCTTGTGCGACTAGTGGACCGCAGAAACGATCCTGGGCAAAATTGGAGGAACCATAGAAGTGGAGAAAAATCACAAAAGTGGTGTTGCAGAAGCGGCAGTTTTACTGTAGAAGCAGAAATGCCTGGTCAGGGATATTTAATTCCATCTTCGCGAATTTTCAAAAGAATTCAATATTTTCACTTCGGACTTGGAGGTTATTTTGCAATTTTGGAAAGGGAATCAAGGGACTTCATTGAGGAAAGGAATTCTGAGCCTTAAACATAAACCTAATGTGTTATTACATAAATTAAGGGTAAAAACATCAAGGAATTAGACGTAAAAAATGGAGGTTAGGGCTTGAACTTAAGAGAAATAAAATTTGAGGGAGCATTTGAGCTCAGATTTTGATAAATTTAATATGAATAGACTCGTGGCGGGATAATCCGGTGATGTGAATTTTTTGATTTTTTGAGAAATGGGTCTGGGGCTCGGGTTTTGCCAATTTCATGATTTTTAATATTTTTTGAGTCTTTTCGATTGGGTTATGTTCCCTTAGCCTATTGTGACGTATTCCTTGTGGTTTTGATTAGATTCGACACACGAGGAGGTCGATTTGATAGGAAAATGCATAGCAAGCTAGACTTTTGGCCGTCTAGAGGTGAGTAATGATTCTAAATAATGTCCTGGGGGTTTGAAACCCCGGATTTGCACAAATTGGTGCTTTGTTGAGATGAGACACGCATTCAATGATGAGCGCGAGATCATTTACTATTGGGGATTGTGACTTGGTCTAGTCCGGATGATACTTTGCCATGTATTTGACTATGACTCGTTGTTTTTCACTATGACTTGGGCTTATTGCCATACTTGGGGCTTATTGCCATACTTGGGGCTTATTTCCAATTGTTTGAACTCTTTGTGAGCTATCATCACTGTTTTCCTCACTATTTGAAATATTATTTGAATTTAGTCCATTTGAATTACACTGTTTCATGAACTCAGCTATATTTTTACTCAACCTTGAATTGTAACTCATATTTGAACTAGTGTTTGGGCTGAGCATTATTGTTTTACTGATGCCCAAGGGACTTATGATTATTTTTGGACTGATTGAGGTCGATGGCCATATGTGAGGATATGTTGAGTGATATGTGAGGAGACTTTCAGGTCTCGAGTGATATGTGAGGAGGCTTTCAGGCCTCGAGTGTATTTGTGAGAATGCTTCCAGGACTCATGTTGATATATATAAAGGCTTTCAGGCCTTATGATGATATATCGCTTGGGTTGTAGGAGTCCCTCCGGAGTCTGCACCCCCACAGTGAGCGCGGGTACTCATGTGATTTGAGAGTGAGCCCGAGGGGCTGATGTTGTATTGTGTGACAGATACTGAGCCCGCGGGGCTGATACTGTACTGAGAGCTTGATATTGCGCTCGAGGGCAGGTTTATTATTATTGCTTACTGGTTGAAATTATCTATCTTTTACTATTTTTAAAAGAGAATTGTTGATACTTTACTGGCTTATTGCTTAACTGATTTTACTGCTTGAGATAGCGTTATTTGTGCCTTCATGGGATTTTTATGCTATCAGTCATTATTTATTTTTATTACTCAGTGGGTCAGAGTAATCACATTACTCCATGCACTATGTGTGCAGATACAGGCATAACAGAGTTAGTTTCTGAGCGCTGATTACCTTCCAGACCAGGCGGACTAGGAGTGACGAGGTAGCTGTCGACATCCACAGCCCCGTTTCTCCATTATCTTATGTATTTATATTATCTTCAAACTTTGTTCCTAGTTCCAGACTTTGTAGCATTTTAGTAAACTCTATAGTAGCTCGTGACTTGTGACACCCCGTTTCGGGCTGTGTTGGGAAGGGTTCCCTATTCTATAATTTTTCATCCGCACTAGTGATAATTTTATTAATGTTTTAGAATTATTCATGCTAAGTAAACAACTAAGAGGTGTTGATGTTCTGTTGGCTGGCCTTGTCTTCACGAGAGGCGCCATCACGATCGAGTTTGGGAATTTGGGTCATAATAAGTTGGTATCCACCACTAGGGCAGCACCTGGTGCTCTACCAGCTGCCCCAACTCAGGATTATGCTCCAGCTCTAGACATTCCAACAACACCTATTCAGGCACCGACGGTGCCCATTGTGATTCCGGGCCTTCAGGAGGCCTTGGCTCAGATATTATCAGTTTGCACTGGCCTGGTTCAAGCAGTTTCAGCCTCTATTACAGTAACTACTTCTCAGGCCGGCGGAGGTAGTTAGACCCCCGCTGCTCGTACACCTGAACAGGTAGCGCATGGATTGTAGACGCCGGGAGCAGCTCTAGCTCACTCGATTGCACCAGTTCAGGACTTTGTGGTTCCAACTGTGCTAGATGATGATCAACATCGTTTTGAGTGGTTCAGTAGGTTCCAACCTCCAATTTTCAATGGTGTACAGGGCGAGGATGCCCAGGGTTTTCTCAACAAGTGCCAGCGTATGCTTCGGTTATAGGGGATTTTGGAGTCGAGTGGAGTAACATTCACCGCATTTTAGTTCATTGGGGCTGCCTTCACTTGGTGGGAGGCATATGAGCGGCGTAGGTCGGCATGTGCAACGCCTTTCACATAGAAGGAGTTCTCCACTCTCTTTCTGGAGAAGTGTGTACCACAGTCTTAAAGAGAGGAGCTGCATAGGTAGTTCGAGTGGCTTCAAGAGGGAGACATGACTGTGACCTAGTATGAGGAGATATTTTTCGAGTTGGCTCGTCATGCCTCCTAGATAGTTCCGACCGATTGGGAGAGGATCAAAAGGTTTATGGATGGACTTAACTATCACCTTCGTGTTCTGATGACTCGAGAGAGAGTTCTATGTATTTCCTTTGAAGATGCAGTTGATATTGCTCGTGATATTAAGACGGCTCGCCATCAGGATAGAGAGGAGAGGGAGGCCATGAGACCTCGAGGTTCTGGTAGCTTCAGTGGTGCTCCGTCTCAGCCCTCCTCAGTCGGCCTGCTCCGAATATCGTGGGTCATTTTCAGGTCGAGGTCATTAGGGTTATTAGCGGAGTCAGTCATCTCTTATCGCTCTTCCAGCACAAGGTTCATCACGAGCTCCATCTGTTCAGGGTTCTTCCAGGCCGAGTGTGTCAGCTAGTCAATCCGGCGCGTGGGGTTCCTTTCAGTCCCATTCTCTAGCACTCGGAAATTGTTATGAGTGCGGAGAGTTTGGGCATATGTCGAGGTAGTATCCTCGTCAATCCGTTAGCTCATCTCAGCAGATGGGTCAACCCTCATCTTCTGGTCCAGTTTCTTCAGCATCCCCATGCCAGCTATGTGTGAGGGTCAGGCAGCTAGGGGTCTCCCCATAGGGGGAGGCTGATCGGGTAGTGGTCAGGATCACTTTTTTGCTCTTTAGGGCATAACAGATGCCATTGCTTCAGATGCCATCATTACAGGTATTATCTCTGATGCCTCGGTCTTATTTGATCCCGATTTCACCTATTCTTATGTGTATTCGTATTTTTCTCATCATTTGGATACGACCCGAGGGTGTCAAGCCTTACATGTGCATGTATCTACCCTAGTGGGTGATACTATTGTTGTAGACCGTGTATATCGGTCGTGTTTGGTGACTATTGGGGGTCTGGAGACCCGAATTGATCTATTGCTATTGAGCATGGTAGATTTTGATGTTATTTTGGGCGTGGACTGGTTATTTTCATGTCATGCTATTCTGGACTATCATGCTAAGACAGTCACTCTTGCTATACCGGATGTTCCCAGGATCGAGTGGCGTGGTATGACTGACTATGTGCTTAGGAGGGAAATTTCTTTCCTAAAGGCCCAACGTATAGTTGGGGAAAGGGTTTCTGTCATATTTGGCTTTTGTGAGGGATGTTGGAGCCGAGGCTCCTAGCATTGATTCGGTCCCAGTTGTGAGGGAGTTTCTCGATGTGTTTCCTGTAGACCTGCCGGGTATGCCATTGGACAGGGATATTGATTTTGGTATTGACCTAGTGCCGGGCACTTCAACCCATTTTCATTTCTCCATATCGTATGGCACCAACACAATTGAAAGAATTGAAGGATCAACTTTAGGAACACCTCGATAAAGAGTTCATTCGGTCGAGTGTGTCATCGTGGGGTGCACCGATTCTATTTGTGAAAAACAAATATGGCACAATGAGAATGTGCATTGACTACATGCAATTCAACAAAGTAACAGTAAATAACAAGTATCCCTTGCCTCGCATTGATGATTTATTTGACCACCTCCAAGGAGCAAATGTATTCTCCAAGATTGACCTCCGTTTAGGCTATCACTAGTTGAAGATCAGAGATTCAGACATTATGAAGACTTCTTTCAGGACTAGATATGGGCACTATGAGTTTCTTGTTATGTTCTTTGGGCTGACAAATGCCCTAACAACGTTCATGCATCTGATGAACCGTGTATTCCGACCATATCTGGATTAATTTATTATCATTTTTATTGATGATATTCTGGTGTACTCGCGTAGCCAGGAGGAGCACATGCATCATTTGCGAGTGGTATTATAGAGATTGAGGGAGGAGAAACTTTATATGAAGTTCTCCAAGTGTGAGTTTTACCTTGGGTCAATGGCTTTCTTAGGACACGTGGTGTCTATTGAGGGTATTCAGGTCGACCTAAAGAAGATAGAGGCGGTGCAGAGTTGGCCTAGATCGACCTCAGCCACAGAGATTCGTAGTTTCCTTGGGTTGGCGAGTTATTTTCGCTGGTTTGTTCAGGGATTTTCCTCTATTGCATCGCCCTGACCAAGTTGACTCAGAAGGGCGCTCCATCTTGTGTGGTCGGATGAGTGCGAGGAGTGCTTTCAAAAGCTCAAGACAGCTTTAACCACAACTTCAGTATTAGTTTTGCCCTCAGCCACAGGTTTTTATACCGTATATGGTGATGCATCGAGAGTTGGGATCATATGTGTGTTGATGCTGGAGGGTAGAGTTATTGCTTATGCTTATCGTCAGTTGAATCCCCACGAGAAGAAGAATCCTGTACATAATTTGGAATTGGCTGCTATTTGGAGGCACTACTTGTATGGTGTATCTTGTGAGGTATTCGCCGATCATCACAATCTTCAGCATATGTTCAAGCAGAAAGACCTTAATTTGAGGCAGCGGAGATGGCTAGAGTTGCTTAATGACTATGATATCACCATTCTGTATCACCCAGGGAAGGCCAATATAGTGGCCGATGCTTTGAGGCGGAAGGTAGTTAGTATGGGGAGCTTGGCGTACATTTCAGTTGGGGAGAGGCCCTTTGCAGTTGATGTTCAGGCTTTGGCCAATCGGTTAGTGAGACTAGATATTTCGAAACCCATTCGTGTGTTAGCTTGTGTGGTTTCTTGGTCTTCCTTATATGATCGCACGAGAGAGCGCCAATATGATGATCCATATTTGCTTGTCCTTAAGGACAAGGTTTAACATGATGATGCTAGGGATGCGACTATTGATGGCGATGGTGTATTGAGTATGTAGGGTCGGATTTGCGTGCCCAATATGGATGGGCTTCAGGAGATGATATTGGAGGAGGCCCACAACTCGCGATATTCCATCCATCCGGGTGCCGAGAAGATGTATTAGGATTTGTGACAACACTACTGGTGGAGAAGGATGAAAAAGGATATAGTAATAGGGTTTGTGGCTCGGTGTCTCAATTGTCAATAGGTAAAGTACGAGCATCAGAGGCCGGGTGGTGTACTCCAGCGGATGATTATTCCAGAGTGGAAGTGGGAGAGGATTATTATGGATTTTGTGAGTGGTCTCCCTCGGACTTTGAAGAAGTTCGATTCGATTTTGGTGATTGTGGACATGCTGACCAAGTCCACGCACTTCATTCCGATACGTACCACCTATTCTTTGAAGCGGCTAGCAGGGTTCGTTGTCTAGGAGATTTTTCGATTGCACGGGGTTCCAGTGTCTATTATCTCAAATAGGGGTACTCAGTTCACTTCTCAGTTCTGGATGACATTTCAGCTAGAGTTGGGTACGTAGGTGGAGTTGAGCATAACATTTTATCCTCAGACGAACGGACAGTCCAATCGTACTATTCAGATATTGGAGGATATGTTGCGTGCCTGTGTTATTGATTTTGGGGGTTCTTGGGATGAGTTTTTGCCGATGGCAGAGTTTGCCTACAACAACAACTATCAGTCGAGCATTCAGATGGCTCCGTATGAGACATTGTATGAGAGGCGGTGTAGAACTCCTGTTAGGTGGTTCGAGCCCGGCGAGGCTAAGTTATTGGGGATGTAGATGGTTCATGATGCTATAGAGAAGGTGAAGCTAATTCAGGAGAGGCTTCATACATCACTGTCGCATTAGAAGAGTTATGCGGACTGGAAGGTTCAGGATGTGTCATATATGGTGGGTGAGAAGGTCTTGCTGAAGGTTTGGGTGTTATGTGATTTGGAAAGAAAGGGAAGCTGAGTCTGTAGTTTATTGGCCTTTTGAGATACTTAGGAAGATTGGAGAGGCGACTTATGAGCTTGCCTTGCCACCCAGCTTGTCGAGTCTGCACCTGGTATTTCACGTATCTATGCTCCAAAAGTATGTTGGGGACCCGTCCCATGTTTTGGACTTAAGTACTATTCAGTTGGATGATGATTTAACCTATGATATAGAGCCAGTGGCTATTTTGGGTTGTCTGGTTCAAAAATTGAGATCAAAGGATATAGCTTCGGTAAAAGTGCAGTGGAGAGGTCCGCCCGTAGAGGAGGCTACTTCGGAGACCGAGCAGGAGATGCAGAGCAGATATCCTTATTTGTTTATGGCTCCAGGTATGTTTCTTGTCCCGCTCGAGGACGAGCATTTATTTTAGTTGGGGAGGGTGTGACGACCCAGCCCGTCGTCACGTGAGTTACCACCCATTTCCCCTATTTTCTGCTTCCTTATGTGTTATTATACGAGTCTTGGGTGAATGAGTTGATTTGGATTGATTCTGGATAGAAATGAGACACTTAGTCTCTTTAAGGAATGTTTGTTTTGGAAAAGTTAACCATATGTTGACTATTGAGCTCAGATGTGATTTTTGGAGATTTGGTTAGTTTCGGTGGATGATTTGTGACTTAGCAGCGTGATCAGAATTGATTTTGGAGGTCCGGTGTAGAATTATGCTTGAATTGGCAAAGTTATTATTTTGGCGAATTCTGGTTGATAGGTAAAATTTTGATCCGAGGGTCGGAATGGAATTACAAGAGTTATAGTAGCTTTGTTAGGTGATTTTGGATGTGTGTACAAAATTTCAGGTGATTCAGAGGTAATTTGGTTAGGTTTTTGATCGAATACGTGTTTCGGAAGTTTTTGAAGAACTTAGGCTTGAATTCGATATAATTTGATGATTTTGGTATTAGTTGAGGTGTTTTGGTTATTGGAGCAAGTTTGAATAATGTTTTAAGATGTGTTGGTACTTTTGGTTGAGGTCCCGGGGGCCTCAGAGTGATTTCTTGTGAAAGTTCTGGTTTAGTTGGTATGTAGTGTTTTTGCTTCTGTGGAAATGTTCCGCAGAAGCGAAGGTCTAGTCGCAGAAGTGAAAAGTAGAGCCTAGGGAGTTTCCGCAGAAGCGGACATGTGGACCATAGAAGCAGTCTCACTTTTCGAGTAGTGGACCGCAGAAGCGGTCCTGGGCAAAATTGGAGAACGGCAGAAATGGAAGATAATTCGCAAAAGCGGTGTCGCAGAAGCGGCAGTTTTACCTCAAAGCGGAAATGCCTGGTCAGGGATATTTAATTCCATCTTTGCGAATTTCTGAAAGAACTCAATATTTTTACTTCGAACTTGGAGGTTATTGTGCGATTTTAGAGAGGACATCAAGGGACTTCATTGAGGTAAAGAATTAAGAGCCTAAAACATAAAATTCAATTTCCAAAAAATGGAACTCTGGACAATCCCAAACATGGAAAAAAATGATGACAATAAAAAAGGAAGCTGAAAATCACATTCTCTGGAGACTGAACTCTGGCAATTGTAGTTTCTGGTGGGATAATTGGCTAGGAACAGGTGCCTTAGCTCATCAAAGGTCTGAAGGTGGAAGACCTGGTAACATTTCAGTGGCATATTTCCTGGATCATGGCCATTGGAACATGCAAGAGGTTAAATGAATATGCTCCAGCTCATACAATTCAAGCTATCTCCCAGATTCAAATCCATAACCTCAACTCCCAAGATCAAGCCATATGGATTCCCAATGTTAAAGGCAAATTCACCTGTTCCTCAGCATGGGAGACCCTCAGGAAGAAGAAGCAGAGAAGCTTCACCAATAAAATGATCTGGCATAACAAAATACCATTTAAATGGTCCTTCTGCATCTGGAGAGCACTTAGGAACAAGCTTCCTACTGATGACAGGGTATTACCTTTCTGTAATCCAACTGTTACCAGGTGTGTATGTTGTCGCAGGCACTGGAGCATAAAGTGTGGAGCATATATTTTGTCAAGGCCAATTTGCAGCATCAATTTGGAAAAAATTTGGAGGTCCAGTTGGTCTTAATACCTCTGATCTCCCCCTTCAGCCTCTCATTATGAAATGGTGGCTTCTAGACAGAAAAAATGGAGTGCAAAAACTTCTCCTAGACACAATGCCAATAATCATATGTTGGAATCTCTGGAAGAATAGATGCAGCTCAAAATATGGTTCCAAATCTTCCTCTATATCCAGAGTGATGTACTCCATTCACTCAGATATTCATATGCTGTTGCAAGCAACATATCCCCAGATATCTTGGCCTTTAAAATGGCCAGACCTGTATTTGACTACTGAAACGATCACCCATTACACTGAAACTAAGCAGGTTACATGGTTGAAACCTTCTCAAGGATTTGTAAAGGTTAACACTGATGGCAGTGCTCTTACCAACCCGGGTAGTATTGGAGCAGGAGCAATCATAAGAGATAACAATGGAGCTTTCATTCATGCTCTAGCTGCCCCTTTGGGTGAGGGCACAAACAATCTGGCAGAAATTGAAGCAGCACACTTGGGAGTTAAATGGTGCATTGACAACTCATACAAAAGAATTCATTTAGAAGCAGATTCAGCTCTTTTGATACTATGGTTAACTACCAGCACTGATCCACCCTGGAGTCTCCAACCACAGATAGATAAACTGAAGAACATGTGTGACAATTGTGAAGAAATACAAGTCACACATGTTTACAGAGAAGCCAACAATCCAGCGGACTCATTATCCAAGCTTAGCCACAGTCTGACAGCCTTGACACACTACCACTCTACTCTTTTACTCCCAAGCCACATCAGAGGTCAAATACATCAAGATCTTATTGGCACTCCTGCCTTCAGACACAAAAAAACCAACAGAATCACCCTCTCATCTCATACCCTTTCTCCTTCTCCCACCAACTCTTCCCATGGATATGGCTGACAGTATTTCAGAAGTGACAGCTACCCTTAGTATCCAAAATACCATGACCAGTAGTCACCACACCCTAGCCAGCAACCAAAGTAAAGGCCCTCGTAACGAGAGCAGGATGAGAACTTTTCTTCTAACATATGCTATCTTTTTTGCAGGTACTTTGAACAAATCCACTACCTTGGAGGTCATCATAACTGTTGTATTGGCATCCAGTATGTTTTTTCAGCAGTGCACACCCCAATACTACTGGAAAAACACAAATGCTAGCCAAATCCACCACACAAAGAACCAAAAACCCTCCTCTCACACCAACTCAACTAAAAATTCTCCACAAATGCAATCTCACCTAAGCATTGCAACTGTAGAGCTGATGGTACCTCTCCTGTACTTGTACCTCTAGCCAATCACAAGAGTCATGCTACTTGTAATGTAACAACCAGCACCTTCCTGGCCTATCACTTGAGCATCTGTCCTTTTGATAGCAGATCACACAACAACCTGCTACAAAATGGCAGAACAGGTACTTGGACCCCTTGAGGAAAAAAATGCATATCTATCCAGTGGTATTAGTACTTCAAGTACTCATTCTGGTAGAAATGCCTTTCTTTTCCCAAGGATTCCAAACACAAAGGAGCACTAATTGATTCAACTTACATCAAAGGCAACAACAAGGGAGTTCAAGCACCTCCAGTACCAAATACCAGTACATGAATGTGGACTTTAAATACCTTTGAAGCAAGAGCAACACAAGAGCAGCACTTTGCTCTCTTTTCACATATCTAGGCTATTGTTTTGTACATGTGACCTAGACTCTATCTATAGAATTTTGTAATGTCTAATGCCTATCAATACTGGATAGACAATAGACCACTCTCTATAGGTTTATCTCTCCAAAGCAGTAAATGTTTTTTGATTGTCACTTGGACAACCAAATGCTTTCTCATCATTGTGGAGGTAAGGTATTATGTCCCCCTCCAATTTTTTTGTATTTGAACTTAATCTATAAAATCCAACCCTAGGCTCAGTGTCTAGTGGCTTATTTTTAAAAAAAAAATGTGTTATTACATAAATTAAGGGTGAAAAATCAAGGAATTAGAGGTCAAAAATGGAGGTTAGGGCTTGAACTTAAGAGAAAAAAAATTTGTGATTTGAGGGAGCATTTGAGCTCGGATTTTAGTAAATTTGATATGTATAGACTCGTGGCGTGATAAAGAGTCCGGTGATGTGAATTCTCTGATTTTTCGAGAAGTGGGCCCGGGGTTTGGGTTTTGCCAATTTCATTATTTTTGATAATTTTTGAGTCTTTTCAATTGGGTTATGTTCCCTTAGCTTATTGTGACATATTCCTTGTTGTTATGATCATATTCGACCCATGAGGAGGTCAATTCGAGAGGAAAAGACATAACGAGCTAGACTTTTGGCCGTTTAGAGGTGAGTAATAATTTTAAACAATGTCTGGAGGATTTGAAACCCCGAATTTGCACAACTTGGTGCTATATTAAGACGAGACGCGCATTCAATGACGACCGCGAGGTCATTTACTATTCGGGATTATGACTTGGTCCAGTCCAGATGACACTTTACCACGTATTTGACTATGACTCATTTTTTTTACTATGACTTGGGCTTGCCATACTTGGGGCTTATTGCCATACTTGGGGCTTATTGCCATACTTGGGGCTTATTGCCAACTGTTTGAACTCCTTGAGAGCTATCATCACCGTTTTCCTCACTATTTGAAATATTATTTGAACTCAGTCCATTTGAATTATACTGTTTCATGAACTCAACTATATTTTACTCAATGACTGAGTATGGATTGGGCTGCACACCATAGCGATGTTATGTTGATATTGCGCTTGGGCTGTAGGAGACCCTCTTGAGTCTGAACCCCCACAGTGAGCGCGGGTACCCAAATGGATCGGACTGTGCGCCGCAACGATCATGTGATTTGTATTGCATTCATGCATTGATATTTATTTGATTTACCTGTCATTGATTTGCTGCTACTTCACCGTTAAATGTGCTGGTTTCATGATTTCATATCTTCTTTCATTATATATGTTTATTACTCACTGAGTTGGAGTACTCACTTTACTCCTTGCACCATGTGTGCAGATACAAGTGTCTCGGAGGCTTAGTAGAGTTATTGGTTGCTTACAGATTCATCCCGGAGTTGTCAAGGTAGCTGCCTGGTGTCCGCAAGACCCGACTTCTCCCCTATCCCTTTGTTTTGCTGCATCCTAGACTCTCATCTATTTTTTTGCTACTCAGTTGTATTTAGAGGCTCTAGACTCGTGACCCCAGATCTATTGGGAGTTGTATTCGTATTGTTATGGTTTTTGTACTATTTTTGTCTGTTATCACTGATTGGAACTATATTATCTCATAATTTAACTCTATTAGTTGGTAACCGTTTGCGTATTTGGATTTGGGAGTGTTTGAATGGTCGGGCTTGCCTATAAATTATGTTGGGCGCCATCACGACCGGGATTGGGGCCGTGACAAGCAAGAGGGAATATCAAGTTGATGATGAATCAAAAGGGAAATTAAATGAATGGGATAGCCTAATAGTGGACCAAATCGGTATGGTAAGCATATGATTAATTCATCGTATGTGTTCGAGGTAATGAGCCCTTATATGTATTGTGCAGTAGATCTCTTAAGCTGTGACCACTTGCTTAGCTTGGTTTGGGTCGGAGGATTAAGTCCTGGAAACTTAGATTGTGCAAATGGAATTGGGAGAGAGTCCTTGTTGTCTTTCACCATGGTTTGGAGATATATATATATCTTTCTACCGGCATACGAAGCGTGGGATGTGTGATTATTTTCTTCCAAATGGGATCAATGGAAGTTCTTGACTAGATGATTTACAGTTTAGTTCTAAGAAGAAGTTCATGAAATTCTTAGGCAACAAGTAGCCTCAGGTAATCAAGGAAATGGCACCACTAATCGGAAGTGATTTGATGAGAGTAAGTGTCTCGGAAAAAGGGTAATATTATTAGACCGGTGATACTACGTTAGTATTATGGTGATTTCTTGCTAGATCGACTGATGATATCTGATTTTGTTTGATGGAATAATGGAATTTTAGAATATCTTTCGTGGAGTGATTGGGTACTCGAGGTGTAATATGTATGCATACTGCGGAATTTGGGATCAGGTACATCGATTTATGTGCTATATAGAGTTGGAGATTGGGAGTTCTCAAGTGCAAGCTATGTACTAGTTGTGGATCGTGTGTATTGGAACCGTTAGCGGCTATTGGGATTTGGAGGCCGAGTGTATCTTTTTTCACTTGGTATATTAGATTTTGGATATGATATTGGGGTATAGACTGGTTGTCTCAGTGTTGGGTTATTCTAGACTGTTGTGCTTTGCGCTATGTCGGAAAATACTACAGGTTGCTTGGCGAGATGCATCTGATTATGTTCTAGAAGAGAGTTTTGTATTCCAAAGACCGGCGGACGGATGGGAAGGATTGCTTTCCTTAATTGGGCCTTTGTGATGGATGTCAGTGCAGAGGTTTCTACCATTGATTTAGTTCCGATACCGAGGGACTTTTCGGATGCATTTCTTATGGCCGGGCATGTCGCCGGGCGAGATTGTGGATTTCAATATTTATTTGGTGTCGGGCACCGTATCGTACGGCTCCGGTAGGAGTTATAGTAGTAGAAGGGGCAACTTCAAGCTTCTTGGTAATGGGTTCGTTGGTAAGCTGATTGGATACGTATTTAGCTTGAGTTCGCTTAGTTAGCCCTGAATTGCATTGTTGAGGGATAGGTTAATTCGATCGTTATTGAACTTGCTAGCGATCTGGGGAGATCTATGAGTTGCTTTTGTATGCTGTGAGACGTTAAGGATTGCTGGATATGGGCACATATGGTGCGGTTCTATTGGAGATTCATAGAGGAAATCAAGCGGGAAGAGTAATTGGGTGTTGATCGGTAAAGAAATATCGGTTATGATCTATCAGGTTGCGTATCATATGTTATTTGTCTCACCGCGGATATAATAAATTGCTTTGGTTTCAAACATTAAAATGTGGATGGCTGTCGATTTTGATCATGGTCACTAGAGGTGCTTCAGGTGTAACAGTATTTGGATAGGATCGCGAGTTGTGGCAAAGCCACGTGGAGATATTACCTTTCGGGGTAGATTCAGGTGTTCTATTTCTATGAAGTGAGACGGGGTCTCAACCTTGTGTTGTGATGTACTAATAATCTTGAGGTACAACTCTTTCATTCGAGTCATTTGTCATGATTTGAGTATGTTCAGACCGTTTCTTTTTGGTGCATATATTATGCAAGTTGTGGCTTAGGCCTGTATTGAGGTGTCGTATCATTAGAGTAATGTGTTGGATTCGAGGTGATCATGCGAGTCATTAATGAATACAAACAGATTTGATTTCAGCTTGTTAGAAGGATAATATTGAGGTTTGACCCGGAAATCTATTATGGTAATAGTCAAAGAGAAGTGGCTTCATGAATGGTTGATATGAGAAATGGTTACAGTTTATCGTGTGTTTCATTTATCGTTGGCGGTATATGAAAGTGTAGGAATAATATTTTTGCTAATAAGAGGTTTCCTACCAGTATTCGAGTGTTATGGGCAACTGCTATAGATAGAAGTTATCATTTCGAGTGTTTGAGGTATGTGGTATATCATGTAATTGCACCTGAGGTTGCGTTATGGGTTATTACAGCTGGTTCGAGCTTATTTTGAGTATAGAGGTGAGGTTCTGATCTTGTGTATGATTTCAGAAAGTGCAATGTGGTTCTACGGTTTATGGTCTAGATGGATTGTGAGATTTCAGCTATGTTGTGTTATCGGACCTATGCGAGATAGGGTGACGTGGGATCACCCTAGGTATATGCTTGGTAACATCATTCAGCTATTGATTGGCTTCTAGTATAACTCTGGGTACGTTTGCGGATGAGTGTTTGTTTAAGTAGGGGAGGATGTGATGACCCGACCCGTCGTCTCATGAGTTACCGCTCCATTTCTCCCATTTTATGCTTCTTCATGTTTCATTATTATTATTTGGTGTGTTAGCGAAGATTTGGATTGGTTTTGGTAGAAAAGGAGGTACTTAGTCTCTTTAAGTAAGGCTTGGTTTGAAAAGGTCAACCAGAGTTTGACTTATGAGTTATAGGGCTCGGATGTAATTTCTGGTGATTTGGTTAACTTTAGTGGATGATTTGTGACTTAGGAGTGCGATCGGAATTGATTTTGAGGTTCAGTGTAGAATTAGGCTTGAATTGGCGAAGTTAGTATTTTGGTGAATTCCGGTTGATGGGTGAGATTTTGATCCGACGGTCAGAATGGAATTCCGAGAGTTGCTGTAGCTTCTTTATATGATTTGTGATGTGTGTGAAAAATTCCAGGTCATTCGGATGTTGTTTGGTTGAGTTTTTGATCAAATGCATGATTCAGAAGTTTTTGAAGAACTTAGGCTTGAATTCGATGTGAATTGGTGACTTTAGTGTTGTTTGATGTGTTTTATGATTGGAACAAGTTTGTATGAAGTTTTGGGATATGTTGGTGCCTTTGGTTGAGGTCCCGGGGTCCTCGGGGTGATTTTGGATGGTTGTCGGGAAGTTTGAAGTTGTTAAATTGTAGCAAAAATTGCAACAGCAGTTGCAAACCAAATTGGTCATCGCGATTGCATGAAACGCGTTATGATTGCAGTGAAGGTTTTCCTTGCAAGGTGAGGTTTTATTCGATCGCGTTATAGCCTCGACGATCGCGTATGGATAGGCCCTGGTGCATCGCATTCACATATAATGGATTGCAATCGCGTAGCAGTGGAGTTTAAGGCATCACGATCGCGTAGAGGTAATTGAGGAGCTGGAAATTTTGTTATTCGCGATCGCATGCCTAGGGCGGCGATCGCATATGAGGAAATCGAGCTAGGTAGAAGGGTTTTAAAACATCTCCTCTGCGCGTCCAAGTTAATTTCCACCATTGTTGGGCCTCTTTGAGAGCTTCTGGACGGGAATTTAAGAGGGCTTCGATTGGTAATCAATGGAGGTAATATTTTTGAACTTAAAACATGATTATTATGTGAAATTAACCTAAAAATTCAAGGAATTAAGCCTAAAATTGATAAACTAGGGCTTGAGATTTTAATTTTGGATTTAATGGAGCATTTGAGCTCGGATTTTGGTAAATTTGATATGTATGGACTTGTGGCAAGACGAGGAATCCGATGATGTAAATTTTATAATTTTTCGAGAAGTGGGCCTAGGGCTCGGGTTTTGCTAGTTTCGAGATTTTTGCTATTCTTCGATTATTTTCGATTGGGTATTGTGTTACCTTAGCATATTGTGATGTATTCGCTCTGACTTTGGTTAGATTCGATGCACGTGGAGGCCGATTTGAGGGGCAGAGGCATCAGGAGCTAGAGATTTCACTGATTCGAGGTGAGTAATGATTGTAAATGATAGTCTGAGGCTTTGAAACCCCGGATTTGTACGTCATAGTGCTGTATTGAGGTAACTTGCATGCTGATTATCGAGCGTGGGGTAGAGCACGATTGAGGATTGTGACCTAGTCCGTCCTGATTGATAAAATTACTATGATTCTGCCTGAAACTACTTGTTATCATTATAGTTTGGGCTGATTTTCATGTTCGGGCTTCGTGCCAACTATGCGAATCCTTCAGGGATTGATATCACTATTTTCGCATTACTTTGCATATTATTTGATCTCGGTCTAGGGTTTAATACTGTTTTGCAAACTCAGCCCGTTTTCTAAGATTTCAAAACTTAAACAAAAATTTATTGACGTTTTGAGCTGAGAACCATTATTTTGATATTGCCCAAGTGGCTTATGTGCCTTTCTGGACTGAGCATGGATCGGGTTGCGCGCTGCAACAGTGTTATAGTGATTTCTGGATTATAGATGGCTTGGGCTGCGCGTCGTAGCAGTATTGTATTGATATTAAGGTCGAGGGCCTGGTTGGTGCCATGATATGGCTTGATTATTTACGTTTGGGATGGAGGAGCCCCTTCGGAGTCTGTACACACCCCAGTGAGCGTCACCGACATTAAATATATTGATGCCTCGGGCTGCACGCTGCAGTGGGTACCGGAGTGTACCGTCATATGCATTGTATTGCACTCACGCATTTGTTCCTATTTGTACTATTTGTCATGACATTCCAGCACTCGCATTTCATTGTCTTCCATGCTATTTCTTGCACTGTTTACCTGATACCCTGGTGTTATTTGTTAATAGAATGATGTGCCCGAGGAGCTGACTTATGTGTTGTCTTGCACCATCCGTTTTGTATTCATTTTCTTAACTGTTAGAAAAAAATATTTTCGAAAGAGGTTTTTTAAGCGGAGCCCAGATATTTCTAAAGACTATACGGTTTCACCGTTTTCTCAAAGGGTTACACTGTTTTATATAGCATTATGGCTTGCTTTACGTGGTTTCTTGCTTCTTCATTATTATTTACCTTTATTTCTCACTGAGTTGGAGTACTCACTTTACTCCTTGCACCTCACATACACGTATTGGTTTACCCGCTAGCGAGTTGAACTGGATGAGGATTTACTATCGTAGCTGAGCAAGGTGACCGCCAGCGTTCGCGGCACCAGATTTCTTCCCTTTTATTCCAGATTTATTTCTATGTATTACATGCTTTGTAGTTGTACCAAAATCCTTCTAGATGCTCGTGACTTGTGACACCCCGATCGGGCTGTGTTAGGTTGTAAATATCGTTACTTGATGTCATTAAGTCGTGTTTTTGCTATTTATTTATGTTAATTTATTTTGAAAGAGGTGAATTGAGTTAGTTGGCTGTCCTTGTCTTCACGAGAGGTGCCATCACGACTAGTGCGGGTTGACACTTTGAAATTTACAATTATGTGCAACTTGAAACTAAATTCTTTTTATTCATAGCTAATTTATTAAAAGCTTATGTGTAACTTTGAATTATTTTGGAATCTAAAATATGTTGAATTTTAGCTAATATAAAAATTATTGTGACTAGTTATTCTTGTAGCAAATTCTTTAATTTTTGGCAATAAAAGTTTGAATTCGTGGCTGAATATATAAATAATTATCACGTAACAAAAATATGATTATACATTCTCATTTTCGTAGCAAAAGAAGAAATATTTAGCTAGCTACCTAAATACTTGTGGAAAATACTTCAATTCATGGCTATGAAGTTTTGAAATCGTAGCTGAAAAAATTACTATTGCCACGAAAATAAAATATAAAAATAGCCACATGATTTGAAGTTTCGTGACATACAAATTAAGTCTTTTGCCTCGGTAAAACACCTTGTGGCAAAATATAAAGATTAGTATATAGTTTATTTGTCGTGGCAAAAGATTAAGATTATTTGTTATGAGTATATATTTCGTCGCAAAAAAGTGTTATATAACTGCAACGCAGAAAATATTTGTAGCAATAAGTACTAGTTCTAAGCCATTAATCATATAAAATCTATAACTAACTTTTAGCTATGCTACATTAAGCTACTGATGCTACGTACAGACAAAAATATTGTGGCTAAAGTTGTTTAGCTAGGGAAATTTTATATTTAGCTACAATGTATTTTATAGCTACATATGTAAATGTTGTAGTGAGAATTCATAAACTTCCAGCTCAAGCTAGCAATTATACTCCACTACTATTTTCATGTGATACTCAACGACAAGATGGATGACGAAATGTTTCATCAGTTTGTTCGTAATCTCTCTTTGCAACTATTTGGCCATGACTTGGAGATGTACCTTCCATGCTCAACTCCCTATCTTCTCAACTAAAAAATTGGTCTTTATTATAAATAGAATTCTATTTATCGTGAATGTTCATATTTAGAGAGATTCTAAGGTTTTTTATTTAGTGGCTAAGTCACCATCTCCCTATAAATAGAGGGTTCTATTCCATTGTAATTAATCGCCAGAATACATAAAATAGCACCTGAATTTGTATCCAAATTCCTGTTACACACTTGTTGATCATGAGAAACCTTTTACAAATCCAACCTTTTAAAAGTGTATCAAATACATACTACTTTTTTCTTGACCAATTTTCCAAAACATGTGTGATTTCACGCTCCAATCAGATAATGACATGTGTCACTATTTTTTATTTAAAAAATAAAACACTTAAAATTACACCTATATATATCCCTTAACCATCTTCCCCATTTCATATATTTCTCTTCTCCATGGGAGATTGATGCCAGACACCACAAAAAATTCACATTTAATCACCTTCATATTATAAAGCAAAATTAGGAACTCAAGTACACTAATCACGAGTTTGTGAGTCTAGATTCAAATCTAACACAAGAAATATAATGCAAAACTCAAAACTCCATTAAAGGTGGTTATGGCCAAATTCATGGTTGCTCGATTCGTGATATAGATTAAAACCCAAATTTATAAAATTCTCTTGATATAGATTTCTTTTAACTTTCTTTACCAATTTCTTCCAAAGCTATTTTATATTATTGTTATTCCTAAAATGGTGGATATGGAAGATGGGAAAATGGGTGGGGAAGAAGACAAAAATGGGAAAAGGGGGAAGGGCAGCAACGGGGGGGGGGGGGGGGGGGGGGGGGCGAAGAGGGAAGGGAAACTAAAGAATATAATGCAGGGGAGGTTTGAAACTGGGAAGAAGACACACATGGTTAGGGATTGTGGGGTTGGGGAGGGGAAGAAGACAAGAGCGGGAGGGGTTATTTGTTTTCTTTTTTTATTTGTTAATTGGTATACAAAGGAAAAAAAATTAGAAATTAGATACATAGATTCTTTATAAAATTTCTGAAATAAAATTTTGCATTTATGTGCCAGGTTGATGTGAGGAACACGCGGGTGCCACATAGCTAAAGTAGTGTGTAATTGACACACTTTAGAAAGGTTTGTCATGTAATATTGTTCTCGTATTCAAAAAGTGTGTAAGAGGGATTTGGTCCTAAGATTGATGGGTAGATTATGTATTTTGCCTAATTCATCCCAAATCAATAAGATTTCTCTCTCCCTACTTTTCTCTACAATGTTGTTCTTCTTCTTTTATTATTTTATAACACGTTATCAACACGAGACTTTAACTAATTGAGTAGAAGCTTTGTGATTGAGCATAATGATTGTCAATTGTTCTATGAACCTCCTTCATGATTAAATTCTTGATTTAAGGTAAGTATTTTACTTTTCTCTTTAAAATTCTTGACATTCTATAATTTAATTTTAAATACAAGCGAGAACGATAAATTTTGATCGCAACTCTAGTAGAGTTTGAAAGAAATTATAGCCACCCAAAGTGGTAAATGTTTTATGCCTTACCATGATCAAATTCATGTATAATTGTGGACAAAGAATTGAAAATCCGTCCTATTGAATTTGCTCCATTCTCATTCGATTTAGAGAATGTGATAGCAGTTTGTGATAAGTCTGAAAGAAGACAAAAATTATTACTATGAATGTATCAATGGATGTGGACATGACAATAAACGAAATTATAATCGTAATTATTGTGGTAATGAGAACAATAAGGATTCTCAAAATAATCCTTTACTTGTGAAAATAATATTTGTCAACGATTTGACATGAGATTTTGTAACGCACATAAAGATGATTATGGTCCATTCATAATGTGAATGTGACAACAACTGTTTGAATACATATTCATTCTTCAAAGAATATAAACGTGCTTGTGGTAGCGAATATACCACACTCACCTCTAGAATGAGGTTTGAGCTGACATAAAAAAATAATATCATTATTATGACATGAATGATCATTGGTCACGTACCTATTCTATACCAAAATATTTAGGTAATGTGATTATTAAAAAATAACATTTATGCAAGAAACATATCTTGCATATAATTTTGACCATAACCATAATAGTATAACTTCTCTTTAAAAAAGAGATATTCACCACATGGATGTTGATGAATCTGTGGTAGTACAATATTAATTGAGAGTTCTAGAAGAGTCAATTATTACTATTTTGGAGAAACACAATTGATTACTAATAAGGTATTGTGTTGTAGTAAGTCTCAAAGAAACTTATTCAATTTCCAAAGTATGTACGAAAGCAGTTGATTATATTGAGACTATAAATAAAGGAAAGATTTAATATCTTCTATTACTACAACTTGTAGGGGGGTGATATGTATGTGAAAAGCTATACACTATTTTTTTATTATTTTGTACTACACAAACAAAAGAATGCCACAATAAAGTAGAAATCTATTGATATAAAAACTCATATCATAATAAACTTGGAGTTTATTGATAATTGCACATGTCATGGTGTAAATCTGAAGTTTATTAATATTGATAATTTATTCAGTTGGCGTAATTGGTTTAGCCATATCAATTTAAGTATGGTGTGCACAAATAAGAGAGAATTCACATGAGTAAATATTAAAGAACTAGAAAGTTCTTTACGGATTCTCTTACATTGCATGTTCTCATTAATTAATACACCAATTAAAATTGAGATTGAATCCCATGAATGCTGGAAATATCAAAAGTGAATATTTACTCATTCACTTGCCATGTATACCACATATGATGCATCTATGAGATGATTACATGTGTGATTATTATTAACCCACAATATGGTGTTTGCAATGTAATTTGCTCAAAATTTTAATTTAGAGCATATTCCATATTTTCTATTCAAGAAGTCCTTCTTGATAAGTTGGTCTACATCACAACTCGTTTAGCAAAATGATATATTAAGTGCCTTCACTTAATAGCTAAACAATTGCTTATGAGAACAAAGTTTTTTATACCAGTTTGATATGTGTTATATACGAAAGTATATTATTTTTCCCTTCACAAGTGGTTTGGGGTCAAGAACCAAATAATTTCATCTTATTATTATTGATGTGCGGTGTATATTTTGATTAATGCCATAACGCACAAAGATGGGTTCTCAAAGTTGAGTAAACAAGTTAGTTTTTCTAACATGAGGGAGAGACATGAAAAAAAGTTGAGAAAAGATTACGAGGAATGAATTATCGTTTCTACATCTAGTCCTCATAAGATAATATGAATTTGAGGTTCATAAAAGTATAATTCATGTGTAATTTATTGCAAAGCATGCCAGATACATTTGCTGACCCAAAGAAAGTAACTATATTCTCGTTGAAAATGCTCCTATTAAGTCCTAGAAGTACAAAGTCTATGGTACGTTGCAAGCGTATAGACAAATCGGTTTCAAATAAAATTCTTGATAAAGAAGATGAACAAATGATAAAAATGATCATAATAAAGGAGGCAAATGATCTAGAAGATCACATGGCATAACACTTTCTAAGATCTCTTGAGAGATTCAGGTACCTGAATATATGAATGAAAAGATCTCTATGTTATGTCTTTATGAAAAATAAGGAGGTTGAAACTGATATAAAATATTTTCGACGATATTGATTGTAGCGCTAAATATATGTAAGGATCTTAAGTCTAGAAAAATAATTTAAATAGAATTGGTTTCATATGAAAGACATGTAGTTCAAACACTTGAAAGTATAAAGGCAGTCAATTTTCAATATCTTATATGTCTAGCATGACATGAAAACTTGATATGCACCTAAAGTTTATTATATGACTTAACTTATATGACAATCCATGAAGGATTTAAACTGCTTAAAGCATATAAAATTTATGGTCATAAAATACTACATCCTAAGTGCAATTTGTGCACATATGTATCTTGCTATAACTATATGCATGTATATGATAGCAAGAGTTTTCACCTCTTTGTGAAGATATTGAAATGATGATTCCAACAAAATCATATGAAAACAATACATCTATCAAGGATGATGATTTCAAGGTGAAACATATTCGTTGAAGTTACTATGACTCACTTGTTTATCAAATATCTATCAACGATCTTTTGAAGATAATGCACAAGATTGGGATGCGAAGGCTCAAGGATGAGAATTGATGCTCTCATCAGGGGGAATTGATGCGCGTTGCACTCTTTTTCCCTTATAAAGTTTTATCCCACTGGGTTTTCCTTGCAAGGTTTTTAACGGGGCAACCAATAGGCGTATTTCTAAATATGTGTACTCTTTTTCCTTTTCTAATTTTTTTTTTCCATTCAGTTTTCTTTAAGTTAAGGTTTTAACGAGTCACTTTATCTGTTGAATAGACATTCAGGGGAGTGTTATAAATGGAATTTTATTTATGATGAATGTTTATATTTAGAGATTATAGGTTTTATTACCTCCATATTTATAAAAGATTATATTCCATTATAATTCATTCCAAATCAATAAGAATTCTGTCTCTTTACTTTTTTTTATGCAATATTGTTCTTTTTTTTTTTTTTAAATCTGATGTCTGTCAAATGCTATGAGCCAAAATATAGGCTCGGATCACAATGATTGAGACCTACTTAGTTAAGGTTAATGGATGAGGTACAGGGTCTTCGGCTCTTCGCAGAAGCCCGCGTTGGTAAAAACAGAAAGAAGTCCTGGCTTTTTACCTGTATCTTGAACTAGATATAAGCGAAGTGACATGTCTTCATTTTACCTGTCTTATTCTACCTTTTTGCCAGGATTAATTGAATATGCTTTAATTTGTAGGGCTATGCACACTCCTTCTTTGTGTGGGATTTCCGTCATCTGACCTTGAAGTTGAAACACAGTATGAAGATGAGGTAAGTAACCACTTGAAATTGCTAATGTTTGGCTTTGGGTGGCAATAAAGAGCAACTCTATTGACCAACCATTACCATCTAAATAATCATTTGACGTACGTCCACCTTTTATGGGTTCAGTTTGGCCTATGAAGCATGGGAACAAAATATATGGCTGCATACTAGATTCATACCTTTGTTAGCAATCAACAGTTGAACACCCTCTCTGGTCTTACTGATAATGTCCCTATTTTCTTCTTATGTTTTTTTCTTTTCAACTTCATGCCCTCAAGCAATTGAAACTTAAGTTGCTCGGACATGGGTGCAGATCTAGAGGTCGGATCCTTCGATATGTAAATTCTAAAATTCGGTGATACGGTTCCTAGTACTGATGCGGGTGCTGCGATCTGGCTAAAAATAATTCAAAAATAACAAAATATAAAAATATCTTTAAATTATGAGAAATTTTGTGTAATACTAAGGTACAACTTGTAAAGTATGAATTTCTTTTTTATTTTCAAGTTGTAGATAAGTAGAAGATTGATTTCCTAGATAAGATATGTTATTTTCTTCAAATTTACCATAGTTTTGGTTCTGATATCGAATCACTAGTATCTCCGCTCGAATTTTTCCGTCTGTCATTGTCAACAACACCACCAACAAAAAATTCAGTGTCATGGTTAAAGTACACAAAATTGTTTGACCACATCCGGCATCCCATACCCACATCCATACTAGTGTCATGTCGCATGAGTGCTGCATCTTAACTACCGTGTCGGGGCAACTTAGATTGAAACCAAAGGGCGGATGTCAGCGGTTCGAGTCCGCTTATCTCCAACTCGTGAACTTAGCCGATACAAAGCTTTAGGTACATGCCTAATGCAAAAGTTTTCCCTTGAATCATCAGCAATAATACTTGCCATATCCATGACACACTACCTCAAAGTGTTATGTGCAATATACATTCTTTACTCCTCTTAACTTCTTCTTTTCTCACCTTTTATAAAAGACAGTTACCCTCGCTTTTGTAGAAGCAGGATGCATTTGATAAGAACTTGTTTCAAAAAAGAAAATAAAATATAGAGAAATTGTTGCTGCATGAGATTAGGAAAAATGAATTAATGAGTGCTTAAATAACAATAATGAATTACCTGGACCCTTTAGCCCAACCTACTTTTAGCCTATCCAAGGTGGGGCTTTTTAGTATGAGAACTAACAATGAGGCGTTTTTGTTTTTAACTCATACCATTCCCACTCAGCCCGTGCATTTGTCACATCAAGCCTGACCAAAAATCGATAGCCTCAATTTATGCAAAAAATGCAGCAGATGCAAAGCTAGTTAAGAAGGCCAAATTTCACCTGGAAATGGTAATGCATAAGAATTGTGGAGGGAATGACTTTCATTTTATATAATACATTGATATGTTTTCTAATAAATTACTTAAATTAAGCTGATGACCTGATGAGCAAAAGGAAAAATGACTGTGATAAACTGCTCAGATTATAGTGTATTGCTCTTCTAAATGAATGGCTAGAAAGAAAAACAGTTATAATATTAAGCTCTGACAGGGCTAAGCAAAAAAGGAAGCAACATGTTTGTTCTTTGGCCTTCCAGTTTCTTCTATAGTTTGTTGCTCTGGCATACGTTCTTTGCGAGATGTGATGTTCAGATGAGCCTGCAACAAACTTTTCATATTTCAATATATGTATTAACCTTTCTGACTAATTTATTTTCCGCGAGACACTGAAAGTAGTATCGTATTCCAAGTAACCAGATGGAATTCATGTTTCCTCTTTGAACTTTTTAGAGATTTTAGCTTAGTATTTTCATGGAAACTTTACCTGGCTAGAAAATAATATGATTAGAGCATAAGCGTTGCTGATATTTTTGTAGTTGAAATGGTGGGGTTTACAGAAAAGGTAGTGACAGCTATTTTCAGAACTCCCCTCTGAAGTTTTAGCCAAATGATCAATGTGTAGTTTTGATCTATTATGCTACCACGGACCTGACATCATGTGGTATATTCAGGTATATTTGGGAGATATTTTGCTCGAGGACCTATTGTAAGTTGTAATTTCCTATTAATGTAAAAAAGCAGTCGAGAGGGGATACTGATGATGTAAGAAAGGACAAGTAATACAAGTTGCTCTAAGTTCCTAAGGTTCACTTTTCCCTGTTGTAGGAGAGACATGATTATGCATTAATTTGGAATTAGCAATGGGAGATGAATAACCTGTCAAGAGTTTAGAAAATGTGGAATAAAAACAAACGTGTAATTTTCTTGCCTCTCGTTGTAATATGCTCTCCGATCCATTGCCTTTTCCTCAGTATAATGAATAAAAGTTAATGTTCTCTTCCTTGTCAGATAGGAGGACATCTTGTTATGCCCTTAATGTATTTGAAGTTTTGAACATGACATCTGTATGAGGCGCACTTTCAAAAGTTTAGATGTTAATTATTACCACTCAATCGCATATTTATTCCGATTGAGATAGTAAACTATCTTAAAGATATTGATTCTCTTATTTTAAAATCAAAGGTGTAGCACTAGTTAGGATGTTGAGTTCCTATTTGGTTTGTCTAGCGGTGTGGCTAGTTCAAACTTCTAATCAATTAACTGATTTGTGGAAGGAAATGAATGTGACTAGATGTTGGTGTCAGTTGCATGTGGTCACAATATATAGCTGGGTGCAACATTTACTTTCTGGTAAGATTTCATTATTAGTAAATGTTATCCGAAATTATTGGAAAACAAGTGCATCATAGGCTAACAATAAAGACAAGAAAGTAATGAAAGCTTGTGGTCACTGATAGTCATGACAGGGGAGACAACTCATACAAGCTAAGCAACTAAATGATGTAGTTGAAGTGGGTAAACATGTGTATATTGAAGTGACTTCTTAAATTATTTTCTCATTAATTTTGTGCTTAGTTCATGGGATGATGAAACTTGAGATATACCTCTCAGTGGCAAAGGGAACCAGTGGCCCAACCTGCAAAACTGCTTATCCATATTACAGATAGATACGCGAAGGAAATATAGCTCTATAGTAGCTCTATACTTGTAGTAAGTAGAAATTTCCTCTGGTGGATCGGATGGTAGTTGAAATTCTGCTGAGGCATAACACAACTTGAGTCATACATGTTTTTAGTACTGGCTCAGCTGCTTTAGAATTAGCTGTTAAGCTTTTGCTCACTTGTGCTCGTTGAAACCTGTATTATCCAGCCAACACTTTGTCAAGTAAGATTTAAAAACTTAAGGAATGCTTTAAAACATTTTTGTACGTTCATACATTGATTGTAACTGTACTAATTACTGACTGTATATCTGCAAGAACACTATATTTGTGGAAGTAAATTATTACTGGTTTAATTGCTACTTGTACTGATAGGGTTATTAACTCAAATTTTGGATAGAGTGGAATAATATTGTAGAGCCACATGAACACAGAGGATTTCTATATCTAGTCCTAACGAATCTGGGATTGAGCTGATTGATAGTGGACGTAATACCATGGACTAGCTAATCTTTTATAGTTGAACAGACATCAACTGTGGTAAGTAAGGGTAAGAAACACTACATATGCACATTGCAACCATCACAACTATTGCTGCCAAGACTATTACTAGTACTATTTCCGTAATCATTTTAACGAAACACTTCCTTCCGAGGATCAGGTTATACTGGACTATGTAGGGTTAATGGAAATCAACACTAATATTGCCTAGCTTTAAATTTCAGCAACTTTTTACAGGCATTTCAGATTTTTGTTTTTTGGTCGTCGAGTCCTGCTCTTGTGAAACAAGCTTAGCAGGTTACATTTCATTCCTTTGGTTGTTTCTGTAAGCTTAAAATCTATATGCAGGTCCTAGTTGGTGTTCTATTTTGAAAAGGTTAGTTATATAAGGTGCTTGATTAGAAATTCCCCTTCCTTTTATGTTACATTTCAGTATCTTATGTCCCATGTTTCCAATATGAACAATGAGGTTGTTCCTGTTGTAGAAGAATTAAATCCTGGTTATTAGGCTTCAAATTGCAGAATTTCTGTAGTGTCAGAATACTAGTTCATCATCGGCTGCAGCATAAAAGCTTAAAGACTTAATGCTAAAGAGAATTTTATACTTACCCCTACCGCTGTCACAAAATTGCACACTGCACATTTCACTGATCGTGCCCCATATTGGTACATCAACAGCATGCGGCAGTTGCCACAATTCACATGTGCTACCTGATTTGCTGTGGCAATACCATTTTATTCTTGTACTAGCAAGGATATGTAATTAATACTATATTATATGGAATATATTCAAAAAGCTGGAGAACCACTTTACCTTCCATAGCTAAATTAACTGTGTGACAACAAGAACACTGCACGCTTGTTGCTCCACGAATGTACATTAGTAATGTGTGGCAGCCTCCGCAAACCAACTGAGCCATCTCAGTGCCTGTTTAAGGTTCATAACATGTAAATGGAATGTTTCTAAAGCCTAATACAACTTTAGGAGCTTAAAGATTTAAATGGATGTTCAATCAATGAACACGTACCAGGAGGTGGTACTGCTGTGACTGCATTGCAAACTGCACAGCAGACAGATGTTGCTCCAACTGGATAGAGTAAAAGATTTCTACATCCAGAGCACACGAGCTGGCTCTGTGTACCTGTCAGTCACCATATTTTACAATCAAACAGGTCTGGCATTATTATAAAGGAGGTCACTTTTCCTGAACTTCGAGACTGATTCATCAGAAAGCTGAAGTTGATTTCAGAATTATTAAGCAATTAACAAGTTACTAGTCAAGAAAGTATTGGTACCCGTGACAGTTACCTGATTTTTTTTTTCCACACTTCATGTAGAAATGCTAAATTAAACTTTGATTTGAATTCTAGAGTTGGAGATATAGATAAGAAATCTTGATCATCCTTCTTATTTGTCTACCTCTTGACCATCCTTCTTATTTGTCTTATTATTATTAGCAAGCAGAAATAGGTGAATGGAAAATGTTGTACCGTTAGCAGGAGGTGTAAATGGCGTTGGTGGTGTTGGATATGGAGCAAGAGGAACTGGCATTGTGAAGCTAAGAGAGGTAGTCAAGTCCAATCCCAAGATCTCAAAACCTTACTGCTTCCATCTTTACTGTATCCTGAAAAAATACAGAAAACTATACTTAATTAAATTTCATACATGATTTTTTACTGGTTCATCCACTGAGCATTTGAAACATAGAGGTGCTCAGTTAAGCATATGGAGTGAGGCAGACACATACCTTTACATATGAAGATGTAAAGAGAGAGAGAGAGAGAGAGGGGCTTAGATGATTAAAAGAGTTTAGAGGAAAAGCTGGTGTTAGAAGGGAGATTTTTTACCATGTTCCCTTGCACAATTCTTTTTCTTTGTAAGGTACAGTGTAGCTTTCATTCCTTCTTTGGTTGGCTAGATTATGGTGATTTCTTTTCTATTTCTCTTGCTGGTATATCATGATCAGCTTTGTCAGGACACTTTGGGGCCCCTTCCCTCTCTCTCTCCTCTATCTTATTTTCTCTTTCTCCCTCATGCATTTAGTGCAACTCACTGCATGCACGTGAGTGATGAGTTTTAGCCAGTCACTCTTTCTTCTAGGGCTTTGGACAACTCAGATTGGGCCACGTAATTCAAGCTAGCAAGCAGGTTTACTTGTGAAAATAACACAGGCTCAATTTTCGGACGGATAATCGAAAAATATTCCGTGTTTACAAAGTTATTAAAAATAAATTACTATTTTAGCTAAAACATGAAAAGTCACAGCATCATATACTGGATTATAGAGCTTCTGCATATACACTTCCAGCATATTATATAGGAATATTTTCGAATTTTTAAGGGTATTTTTATTTAGATTATATCTTTTCATAAAAAAAAGGCTAAATTTCTATTACTTTTGAATCAAATATGTAGCATATTTTTTAATTACCAATTATATTATGTTATTTTTGATTTTTTGGTGTTATGAAATTTGGCTTGAAGGAATTAAATCGTTAGGTGATTTTTTCTGTTCTTTAAACCTTGGCATACAGAGCTCCATGGTACGTGTGTGTGTGTATGAGGTAGTAGGTACCCGCTGGAATGGTTAAAGTGTGATCAGGCTGGACTCATAAACCACAATTATCAAGAAAATAAATTTGGTTTGAAGAAATTGGAAAACTTTTTGTAGGCAGTGGTCCAAATTGTGCTGTCATTCCTGTGTGCTTGTCCTTCTCAACTTTCAATTTTCCCAGTCTCTTCTCATATCCTTTTTTTTATAACTTCTGTGTTGTGCACTTGACTATCAACTGTCACAGGACCTAAGTAACAATGTGTTGTTTCAAGTTTTGTTATCAATTTGTCCTTGAATGATCTTGGAGTAGGGCAGTTTTGGTACAAAAATTGATAAGTGGCTGCAATTTATCATCTATCGTTCCCTTTGAGAGTAGTATTGGGAGCACACGGGATTGACAAGCAACCGAGTTTTCAAGATGAGTTGAGATTCAGGGGGTACCAGTAGGCAGTAGGTAACCCATAGAATGACTTTTATCAAAAATTCATCTAGTGGTTTTGATGGTGAGGTAGTTGCACCAAATGAAACAGTTACCAGATTAATTAGTTGGGAATGCACTATGAAATCATAGCAGACCTATTATTATTTACTTTACAAGGAGGATATGAATTTGTGGCCTCTCTAGTCTAGAGTGTCATGATCATGTAAAACAACATGACATCAATCACAAGCGAGGGCGACCCACCTTATAGGCGGAAGGGGGTGAAACCTCTTCCTCTAAAAAAATTAATTATTTTTACCTGTGAATTTTATTGGAAAAATATGAAATACTTAAATATTATGATACCTAAACCCGCTTAACACTAGCTGGGCTTGCAGATCGGTGGTCAAGAGAGTTCAAAATCCAGATGAGGTCACAAATTCAAATACATGCTAAAACAACAAACTTCTATTATGCGTGTTCTCTTTTTTAGCAATTCTTATTTTCTATTTTGTCTTCTTTCCCAACATCTCTTTATGAGTGTCGTAATACTCGCCCGAGTAAATAATAAAAATTACTAGACATTATTTCGAATTACGTTAGCTGTTCTAATCCCACCTTTAAATCCTTGGTATGGATCCCTTATATATGTTAAGGGTGATGTTGTTTAACGACAACCTAAATATGCACTCTCTTTCGACAAACACAAACTAATTAGGCACAGTCCATTGAGAGATCTTCAACCAACTACAATATAAACGTAGTTGAACAAAAAGAGAAAAAGTTAAAGCAAATGTATATAACGTAAAAAATTATCCTCCAATGGGTTCCATACAAAACCTAGATAACAAATTAGCTATTTATAATAGTATGCATAACTACTATACTAGAATTTATAACTAGTAATAGAAATAGGAAGAATAGAGTGAAAAACTCATAGAAGAATTCTCCGCCTTGCTGCTAGTGTGTTCTTGACTCCTTAGATCGAGTCCCCTTTCAAAATTGGTCTTTAATGTCTATTTATATGTGTAGGAAAAGACCTAACAATATAACTCAAGTCCAAGTCCAACAAGAAAACGAAATAAGCCTTCAAAATCTCGGCGAGGCTCGTTATGAACTGTGCCTCGCGAGGTAAAAAATGAGATGCATCTCGCCTCAGGCCGTGCGG